>JAJJWM010000259.1:0-60724 GCA_021655865.1 Fusarium guadeloupense | reverse complement strand
GCCGTAGAGGTTGTCGAACTTGGACTTGGTGACGGAGTCGTTGACGTTGATGGCGGGGACAAGGAGCTTGTTCTCCTTGAGCATGCGGTAGAGGTGGTGGACACCGGTGGTGGTCTCCTCAGAGACACCGAAGCAGTCCTTGAGCATCTCAGGGTACTTCTGGTGGACAAGAGTGGTGAGGTCACCACCGTCGTCGAGGATGAGGTTAAGCTTCTTGTTGTCCTTGAAGGCAGTGAGCTGTTGCTCGAGGCACCAGTTGTACTCCTCCTCGGTCTCACCCTTCCAGGCAAAAACGGGGACACCAGCAGCAGCAATGGCAGCGGCGGCGTGGTCCTGAGTGCTGAAGATGTTGCAGCTGGTCCAGGTGACCTCGGCACCGAGAGCTGTCAGAGTCTCGATGAGGACGGCGGTCTGGATGGTCATGTGAAGACAACCAGCAATGCGGGCACCGGCGAGAGGCTGGTCGGCAGCATACTTGGCTCGGGTCTGCATGAGACCGGGCATCTCGTTCTCAGCGAGCTCGATCTCCTTGCGGCCAAAGGCGGCCAGGGAGAGGTCAGCGACCTTGAACTTATGGGCGGGGGCAGACATGATGGATGGATGAGAGGATGAAGAGAGGATGGATGAAAGAAGACGGAAGAGAGAATAGAAGAGAAGGAAAAGAAAAGTGGAAGAGTTAGAAGGGAAGAGGAGGAATATGTAGATGTCAAAGAAGAACGAGAAGACCACCCAGACAACAAGATAAAATGAAGTGGGGCAATAGAGCTGGAGGGGGAGGGGTTGGTCAGGGCAGGTGGGCGGTGAAAACTCGTGGACGGCAAAATGAGGGGCAGAGATTTTCAGTTGGACCGGGGCTTTGTCCGTTGGTACTTGCAGATCGGTGGCTGGTACGCCTATGAAGCAAGTACCACTGGACGCAGTGATGGACACTGGCAAGGGACAATTGAAGCGCCAAAGAGTGCCAAAGTGGGGCTCAGGGACTCGGGATCCCCTAATGAGAATCCACCAGAGAAAAAAAATGAAGAGGAGCTTTGCTTGCTCATGATAAAACAGCTCTCCAGGTCGGGTCTTGTACGAATACGGATCCGTTGTCCAGCCAGTTGGAGACCACGTTGATTTTTCTCGTTTAACGACTGGTCTCCAAGACTGTTTTGTTTATCAATTGGTGTCCCCGGCCGTCTCCGTTGAAACTTATGCATCAAGTATCCCATAACTAATGCGATGCTGATTCCCCGCTCGGAAGCCGAGAACCGCTTCGAGCAATCTCAATACTACGTGTCATTGACTGACAGATTGAGACGTTTAAGTCCACTTTGTCCCTAGAACAGGTTAACTCGTACTGGTTGTGAAAGAGTTGTTTTTATAACTTAGTATTGTCCCTAGAGATCATTGGAAGACGGGTCTAACGTCCAAGGCTGGCTACCATACGATAGTCAAAGCCATGACTTCTCACTCATAAAATAAAGACAATATAATAAAAATGTTTTGAACATTAATCTTGTCTCAATGCCCTCAAACTTAAGAGAGCTTGGTTTGCAGGCGCTTTCTACAAAGCCAGCTTTTAATGACCAAGGCCGGAGCCATGTCCTCCTCTTCATGACTCTTCAACATCACCATCAACGTCAGGCTAGTCCATCATGTGCTCATCAAGTGCTCCTCTCTTTCTCAACGCTTTAAAATCTAGACCAGCACTCGATTATATTCCACATTGTCCGGAACGCCGCCAATGCAAACCATCACTGAGCGTCTCGTATTCCTGAATTCCCTTGAGACATTTTGAACCCCGTCTCGCCCGTTCTCCACCTATTTTGGCAACAGGTCCTCCCTCACAGCAAACATCTTGGCACTGACATTGGCCGTGAAGCCATCCACCTGCTTGCTGTACTGCTCCACCTGCTTCGCGTTCAACATACCCTCCAGTCGGCTGGGCTCCTGAGGAAGCTTGAACAGTCGCTGCCACTCATCCTCGGGCAGGAGAGATTGCTTGGCAGCAGCACGCTGAGCGTTCTCAGCCTTGCGCTTGGTCTGCCATTGTGTGATCTTGGCCTGCTCACGGCCGAGTTGTCGCTGATAGAATTGGAAGTTGTTGAGGTCGGTGTAGTGCGACTCGATGCTCTCGAGCAGGAGATCGCAGGTCTTCTCGAGGAAGGGGTCGATCGCAAGGTCCAGGTTGTCGATAGAGGGGTACAGCGGAGGCTCAAGGGTGTTGCGGTTGAGATCAGCGAGAGATGTGGGTTGGACAATATCGCCCTTGACGGGAGCGGAGGGGATTTGGTGGAGGAAGGTTGTGAGGAGGTGAGAGTTGTGAACGTTGACAGGAATCTCAGCGAGGATGTCCTTGAAGGTAAGCTTTGACTTTTGCAAGCTATTCTTGGTTAGTTTCTTTTGTCATCACCAGCAGCATCATACAGCGTCGCCTTACCTCTCAGTCGTGAACTTGCCCTCCTTGTAAGCGGCCATGAAGACTGGGGTCAGGCGGAAAGCCCGGAAGGTCAGGTTGCCTTGGGAGCTCTTGCTAGCATCATATACTAGTGCGACAGTGTTCTCGTTGGCGGTTTGGTAGTGGAACTGGTTCTCGATGAAGTTGAGGTTGACAAAGTTGCCCATGGTCGCGCTTGTGTACCATCCAACATTGTTGGCGTCGACGTTGACCTCCTTGAGATGTCGAATCATCTCGTTCTGGTAGGCGATGTTGCCCTTCTGTCGGGGAGCGGCGGCAGCGAGCTGCGAAGCATCATTCTGGTGGCCATCGGTGGTAGCGGGGTCGACGGTCGGGAAGGGGAACGTGTTGGTGATCTCGAGAAGATTCTCCTGCTCCATACCAACGATAGATCCGGTCGCAACAGAGGGGAAGACCGAAGAGCAGTGCTTGGCGATCTTCATGATAACCTAGACACAACACGAACTGAGGTCAGTCATGTTTACTACTTCAAGAGGGGGTCTCAAAGGTGGGGCATATTCAACTCACCAGAGCCTCGACTTGAACGGCCTGGAAAGGCGCAGTGGGCTGCGCATCTTTGGGAGCGTCCGCCATCTTGACAGAAATTCGAGACGAGATATTCACGGGGCCGCGAGAGATGGAGAGAGGTTCGGCGCTACGATCGCGAAGGGGGCGGGTGGTGTTGCAAGGCCTCGGGTCTCTGAAGGTGGGAATATCGAAACTTTTCGCTCGCATAGTCATTTGTGGGCGTTGTGGGATGTAGAGGCGGTGAGATGCGGCAGATTATATATCCTGAGCCGGACGTTGCGAAGCCGAGCTACTACATACATCTATCACCACCAGAACCCGATGAAGTAATGAGATACTTTTAGCTCGAAATTATAATCATAACATTTCTCTCAATTCTTTGTCACGGAACTACTTTATGGTCATGTTGTTCTCATTGCTCAACTTTCGATGCCTTTTATCCTGTGACGTTCAGCCCTCATTTCCAGCATTCAGACAATCTTCAACTCCCTCTGCTAAGACCTTGGTTAATCACTGAAAGCGAATGTTCCTCTCTTTCCCCTTTGACCTTCTGTCATAGTCTTTTACTCATGCTCAGTCAACACTACTTTTCCAATAAACGCCATGTTCCTTTCCTGCCCAACCTGTGCTTTGCATCCAAAGCTTGAGCTTGTTCTAAACTTCCAAATGCAGAGATCTCTTAACGCCATACCCACAGTTTCTTTGCAGCAAAATTCGGATACTTGATCATTGAAATCGTGTTGCTTCACTCCTCCCAAGGAATAATCTCCCAGCTCTCGACGTTATCTCGGATAATGAGTCGGTGCTGATCAATCTTCCAGTATGCATACATGGAGCGAGTGGCTCCCGCAGCCTTTCGATGCGCTGGACCTGTACCGCCCTTTTTAGCATCTTCTCGGGACCGCCAGATGCAGGTCGCCAAGTTTGCCAGTACTGAGTCAGGCTCTCCGAACCAGTACCTATCCGATGTCAGCACCAAGACTCAAAGTGCACCACAGTTTTGCGACTCACTTGAGGAATCCACCGCTTGCCACAGCCTCAGCATGTGCAGCTTTGTCGAGAAGTCCAAGATCAGCATACTCGGTCGTCTGCTTGATCCGTGAGCGGAATGCCACGATGTAAAATGATGTCTCCTTGAAACCCTTGCCAGACTCGACAGCAAGGCGTTTCACTTCGTCAATCACTTCCGTCCAGTTGAAGGATTCGGTGTAGGGTGCCGTGGCATAGTCGTTGCGGAGGACCCGAAATCGACTCAAGGCACGCGCAAGGAGCGTATTCTCGTTGTCGAGAGTGTCGAGATCGAGCAAGTGGTCTTGCTCGGTGTATGGCGATTGAACCAAGAATCGGCTATCTATAGCCAGTTCCGGACTGATCTCTCTCACGTCGACTTGTGCGCCGGCCTTGTTAAAGACATCAAGTGCCGCTCCAGGAGCTGTCTGTATGGCCACAGACGCCATTGTAACTTTCACAATGACTTGAGGGAGCTGCTCTGTGCCTTGATATGTCGAATATTCAAGAGGATTTGATGAAGATTGGGGATTTACTGAGAAGGTTTGGGGGTATCTCAACAGCACATGAACAGGGAAATATAAGGATGGGCTTAAAGGACTACGAGTCAGGGCAACATGGCTACAGCGGCGAGCCATCGGTCTTTTATTGTTACACGGAGTCTTCCTATGGCTTCTTAGGCCATCGAGCTTGCAATAACGTGCTTAATGACACCATCCGAGCAAGACAAAGTAGCACGCGTGGGTCGGTGAAGACTACTAAAGTATTAAAGATCCTTTTCTACCGGTATCTACTTGTTAGTGCGGGTATTCGGTCGTCTCGAATATGGCGGACCCCAGTCTAGTTCTGAGTCAGGCAGGGCGATAACTTGTGATAAGGAAGATTCTCGCTTTGACAGGAAACGGTTTACAAAGCAGTTTGAGTTATGCTTTTCCCTGCTGGGGACTTGGAGAATGACCGAAAAGTTTCTCTCGCCTTCATAAGGTCTCAAACTTCCGCAGCTTGATGCATAGAGACCTCTATCTAGTATCTCACCGCTATGTCTATTGAACATGTATGTACCAATAAGCGTTACCCCGGCCTTGGCATTCGAGAGAAACGCGAGTCGGAAAAAAAGACAAAAACATCATCTTATGTTCCATTTTCAGGGTCCTCGAGCAAAGATGCGAGACTAGCGCCTGCCAACATGCAGTGACATTTGCGGGAGGCACTAAAATGGCGACACCAACTTCGCCCAAGAGCCGATATCAAAATTATCAAAGTATCTTGATGGGCTTTGTTTGTTTACACTCGCATGTTAAGCGAACAATTGAGATAGCGCAGCACTGTATCTGTACTGCAGATTGTGACTGGTAACTCTATAGTAATCAGCCAGTTCCTCTCGGCCTGTCGTATATAGTCCTTGAAGGCGTCAGAAGCCACCGCGATGTCGCCATTAGATCTTCTTTGTTGATCAATACCGGCCAGTGTGAGTTCGTCATATACCCCACAGCTTTTAGGAAAGACATGTATCGATTGCTATTAGAGTAATTCTAGCATCATGTTGTTGAATTCAATAGTCTAGATCTATCACCATCCTCACACCTCAACTTACAACGCACCATCATCTTCCAACTCTGGCTTCCCACGCCTCAACCACACTTTAGCCATCTCATATGACCCCAGATACAATCCACTTCCCAGCATCGTCCAACCTGCTCGCAAAGATGCGCCCCGAAAGAATCCCTGCACTCCTCTCTCCCGGTAAACCTCCTTCGAAACCTCCCACGCCCCCTTCCTTGGGCGTTTTCCCTCAATCTTGGCCGCGACCTCGCCTTGGCCCTGTGCTGAACTCTGGTTCTGATTTCCTGCACTCAACATCATTCGGGTCTTGACGACATCGCTGGGCGTTGTCAGAAACGCCGCTATCGATCCTGCACTTCCAGCGCTCAGCCCTGTCACAAGTCCCGTCTCGATCAGATTCGGCTCCGAAGCGCCGGGGCCTCGTGATTGCCAGTACCTTGTCCGTACGTGTTCGAATATGGGGAATTGAAGGGCTGTGAATGGTAGATTACGTGCAACGAGTGCTGTGTAGCCCGTGAACAGTCGCCGTGATGCGCCATCGCCAGCCAGCTGACGGAAAGCCCGTAATGATGTCGACGATCCAGATTGTGAAGCACTGCTCTGCAGCATTTGAGCGTTTTGCTTAATGACCTCTGCTGGTGCAAGGACTAAGCAAGATGCCATCTCTGCTACTCCCGAAGCTGCTGAGTGAACCAGCGGTTGCGGCAACGGAGTCGCATTGCCAATTACTCGTTTCGCGCTTTCATAAGTTGAGAAGAATAGACCAGCTATGAGGTGTGTAAGCCAGTGCTATTATAAGCAGTAATACAAGACAAACCTGCCGGAAGTGTGGCTAATACTACACTTCCAATTCCTTGGTATAGACCTCTTATAGCGTAGACATTCTTTTTTGAGCTTGCAGAATATGTCTTTATGTAGTCCTGACTCTGAAGGCGAGTCTTGATAGTATCAAGTGGATAGACCAGGACGTCCACGGTAAATGCTGCAATAGCACCAGCCTATTGATATGAGTAAGATATTGTAAGGACGATGAGTGGCGATATAACTTACAATGTAAATGTCTGACATATTGTTACCGAGGTATGATATATTGTTATCATGAGGAAGAGTTTCCTGGGTGGTAGTGAAATTATATGTATCTTCTTACACTGAGCTGGTGATGTCATGATTGTGGTTTAACTTGCTCGTCATGGAGAATTACCCTAAACTTCACATTATGGTGAAGGGCCTGATAACTCATAGCAGGACAGACTGATAATACTTGTAAGAACCTGATCGAGTGAATACCCCGTATTGAAGATGTAGTTATTCCAGCGTAGTTCTCATTTCTGGATTTATAATGTTCCTTAATATTTGTGCTGCAATACTCTGTTTCGTGATTCCAAAAATATCATTACATGGAACACCAATTCGACTTCGTCCCCGACAAGCGTCCAACCAAGCTAGAAATACTTTTATAATTAAAATGTATATGCGAGCCTTTTCTTGACGCCAGCCTATATACAACCCCCATGATTCAAGAAACCCGCGGCACGTCCTCTGCCGTCTATGTAAACTAATGACTCCAAACGTCCTAAAACAGTAATTCACCAAATGCTTGCGTTTCCGTCTTTATATGGCCCTCTTCTCTATCATGAAACCACCCCAAATCCAGTAAAATAATTCTACAACTTGCTCTTGACAGTGGGAGCAGTCTCGTTGACCACAGCTACAACGACACAAATATCATCGACTTTGCCGCCGTGCCAATTCTCGTGGGGATAGTATTTGTGGACCTCCTTTGCAAAAGGACCGTCGAGTTTCGTGTTGACACTGGCTCTCTTGGCGGCTGCCACGATCTCGGTAGCGAGTGCGCTCTGCAGTGTCACTGTTCGCTTGCCCTCGGAGGCACTGGGGAGTTGAACCAATGGTTCCAGTGTCTCGGCTACGCGAACACTACCGGCCTCAGTCATGGCCCACGCACCCGTGGATACTAATACTCGACTGGCGATTCGGAGGATGTCTTGGTTGAAAAGGTTGTCGAGGACACCGTCGGTCGCAAAGACAAGGACGTCGCCATGGCGGAGTGAGTGCTGGGTAACATCGGCGTCCCGAGGGAGGTCGCTCAATTGAGCACCGCCAAAAGCCGCCATGCGGGCAGCAACGCTGGGAGGCACAAGAGATAGTTGAAAGGGAGTGTTGAAGGCGTGAGTTTGCGGTTCCGAATAGGTGTGGACTCCGTTTAGTCGAAGTTGCAGAAAGCCGGAATCGCCAAGGTTTGCAACATCGAGATTTCCATCTGCTCCTGCGATAGCTACACACGCTGTGCTACCACCAGCGCGAAGACTACGATCATTGCAGATCGCATCGTAACCCTTTTGCATCAATTGCCTCGCTGTCAACGGAGGGTCTGCGCTGCTCTGGTGCTCATGGGCAGCCAATGCCATGTAATCGCAAAACCCGTGAGAAAAGTCAGCGGGATCAACACCAGAGTCCACCCATCCCCCCACGCCATCAGCAACGCCAAAAGCTACTGATCCGGAGTCGTTGATCCGGCTGACAAAGAAAGCATCGTGACCAGATTCGGGGCGGGCGGAAGGACGACGGTTACGAGGGGGTTGAATGCGATTGTATGGGTTGAAGTGGAAGACGTGGGTAGAAGGGTCGTACGGCCTGTCTTTGGCAATGAAAGAGGAGGCGACATGGTAAGAGAATCTTGATGCGTCGGTTGAGGTGGAGTAAAGTTTTGATCGTGAGGACTGGGCCATTGCAAGCCGGGGACAAACTCGAAGTCGAGGGCAGGACTGTGTTGAAACTGAAGATGATTGTATTAGGACTGAGGGGGTTGAAGACTCGTGGAGACGATGCGACGGACCTTTAGCAAGCGTTCGCCATGAAGCCGCAAGTCGGTTATAAGGCGCGGCCATGGAGGGCTAGAGAGTGGACCGTTGGAAGAAGAATCGATAAACTAGTGATAATTTGAAGCGACTGGTGATCGATAATAAGGATACTGAGAACAGTTTAAACGATCACAGGGAAGCCATCTTTGCTTCAGAAATCGTAAGAGAAAAATTGGTGTTGTCTGAGAAGTGGAATCGCGAACGGAGAAACAAAAGTCGTTGAGGGCCGATACTTGGAATACCGAATACTTGTTATCTAATCGCCTACCTAGTCTCCTCCGTAGTTGGCCCCTCCAATGTCTTTTCAATTCCGCGGGGACAATGTGGAGAATGCATGGTAAAAGGAGCAAAAGGAGGCGGTGCTGTTGAGGCTGAAGCGTAAGTTGAGCCACCTCCATGTTTGAGTCAGACAAAAAATTGTCTCATATTTTATGCACCCTCTCCACTACCCGGAAGCTCGTCTCCAGACAGCCGCTATTTGATTTCCACCAGTCACGTGCTTTCACAGGTCGTTCCTGCCTTTTCCGAATCCAACAGAGCCGAGAAATGACAAATTCTAATTTCTGATTGGTCGTTGGTCCCGTTATAACCGAGGCCTCTTTTATGACGACTAGAAACCTTTTGATCGCCACGCTTTGTGAAAGGTACCTTAGACAATTCAGTTCCAGCGGAGGGGATTGCACGGCATTTCTTCCTGTAAATTCTTCGACTACAGCTCTGTCAATACATTGCGAAGTTTGACTGTCCTTCTCCTCCGGTTATCAATCGCCATGGCTGCTCTACGATCATCTTCCAGAATTGTTGGAGCCGTCTCAAGGACCGCTGCCCTTCGACCCGGAACTGTTTTCACTCGCTCCCTCGCCTCGGTCAGCGAGCCTCCCAAGGAGCCCGAGTCCAAGATGAAATCTTTCCAGATCTACAGATGGAATCCCGACACGCCCAGCGAGAAGCCCCGTCTTCAGACCTACACATTGGACCTTAACAAGACCGGACCTATGATTCTCGATGCCCTCATTCGAATCAAGAACGAGCTCGACCCTACCCTGACTTTCCGACGAAGTTGCCGTGAGGGTATCTGCGGTAGCTGCGCCATGAACATCAACGGCCAGAACACTCTTGCTTGCTTGTGTATGTTTCCCTTTCGTCCGGGTCGCGTGGCATAATATGGTTGCAAGAGAATAGCGCTAATACCTCAATTCAGGTCGAATTCCTGCCGAGGCTACTTCCGACGTCAAGATCTACCCTCTTCCTCACACCTACGTCGTCAAGGACCTTGTCCCTGATTTGACACACTTCTACAAGCAGTACAAGAGCATTAAGCCCTACCTCCAGCGCGATACCCCTGCCGAAGATGTACGACCCCCCTTTCTAACCCACAGACGCCTCCCCTTTACTGACAACATTATTAGGGCAAGGAGTACCGACAGTCCAAGGAGGATCGCCGCAAGCTCGACGGTCTCTACGAATGCATTCTCTGCGCCTGCTGCTCTACTTCATGTCCCTCGTACTGGTGGAACTCTGAGGAGTACCTTGGTCCCGCTATCCTGCTTCAGTCTTACCGATGGCTCGCCGATTCTCGTGACGAGCGCACCGCCGAGCGAAAGACCAACCTCGAGAACTCAATGAGCCTGTACCGTTGCCACACCATTCTCAACTGTACTCGAGCCTGCCCCAAGGGTCTTAACCCCGGTAAGGCCATTGCCGAGATCAAGAAGCAGATGGCTTTCGGCAGCTAAGAACAAAACACTTCACAAAAACAAACCAACAAACAAGTTTGTCGCTAAAACGGATTGTGACGATTGGAGGTAGAGACGAATTGAAGGGTTAACGCAGAGAACTGCGTACGAGATTATAAGGACTTGTAACCCTGTGTATAAGCTATATGGATAGGAGTTCATGCTGTGTTGATAGCTAACTTGGCAATATTATTTTCTTGATTGTTCAACTTTTGGGAGTCCTTACGTGTTCCTGTTTTGTCTAGTCTGCAATATTATATTTCTTCGGACATCTGGTTTTGTGCTGTCGCGCCAAGCTAACATTGGATCGGAAGCAGAATTCCGACGAATATACGATCACGCTGAATGCTCCCCGAACGACATGTCGAATACCGAAAGAGGATGAAACTTGGATTGGGAGAACTTGAGGGCTCAATTGCAGTTTGGCGACAATCTGGAAGGATGGATGCAATATTTATTTAACAGTCCGGCCGATGTTTGCGACCTTCAGGTGACTCTTGGCAGGCCGAATTGACGACTCTTTGTTATTCTTCCGACCCTTGGCATCTAGTGCTGGAAGCAGGGCGGAAGGCATGAACACAGTCTCTCGCTTCTAACTGTCTCCTTTTTGGCTACATACCCTTCCGGAAATTTCGCCTTGCAACCATCTTCTCTCATATGGCTTTCGCGTGTCTTCACTTCGGACCTTCTAAGACTCTTTATTCATTTGGAGCCCGAGTGTAGCCGACGTTCTCTTTGTTGAGAACCAACTTGCAGCAAACTGCCATGCAATAGGAGGTTCTTGACCACCAGTCTTACACAACCCGGCAGAAACACCTTGATCATTACTCGATAATATTAGTGTAAGGAGCAGTTTGGGAGCAAAGAATTTGCAGGGCCGGAATAGGAGAATGACTCGATCCCATGACACGAGTGTAGGGACAAAGACGCAATTAATTGAGACATACCTTACCACGCAACGCAAGGAACTAACATGTAAGCTTGGGTAAGATAGTTCTTGAGGCCGAGATAATTCATATATCAACATCCGATATTAGAGAGTATATGTTTTTAAACGAGCCCTGCATCAGAAGATTGTCACACTCAACGAACCGCGCTGGCTGGTATGCTAATGACGCTTCTTCCTATAAGCCAAGACATTGTGTTTCGCAACTCTTTCAAGTTTATCAACGTTGTTTAAACCTATTTTTAAAATACAACATGCGAGATGCGATAAGCCAAGTTACACAAGCCTGAGATCGCCATGACGTCTCCCAACTCCCTTCTCTTGCTAGAATACCCCATTGGGTATATACCGAGCTGGGGAATGTTTGAGCCTCGTATACTGGTAATCTTGCTCACGATTCAGTCTTGAAGGTTGATCTTTTGCAGATGCGGTATACCGAGACTTTGGCCTTACTCTCAGCAGTGAGCAGTTACGACATGGGGGCTCGTCCACGAAGAAGTATAAAGACGGAGCTTTCTTTCACCTTTGATCAAGAACAAACTAACAGACCACCAACCACCAACCACACTCATAATCTCATACTCCATCATGTTGTTTAATGCTTTCATCATTACTGCCAGCCTCGCCGGCCTTGTTGCTGCATCGCCTTGCACGACGCGATGTCAATCGCAGGAACTCTGCATCGATGCCATTAATGACTGTGGTGAGATGTACGGAGGGTGAGGCAATACCAGTTCCAGTTGAGTCTTTTAAATTGATTTGTTTTTTATTAACTTGTATGAAGGTGCTATGATATTTGCTCTCCCGAACTGTCTCCTACACCACCTCCTTGTTCAGCTACAGTTCCGCATACGGCAACCCCTTTCCCAATGCCTACTTTCGATTGATCGGCTTAGGTGCTATCTGTAATAAGACAAATTGACAGAAGGTCATGGTTGATAGCGGCATAGATTTTATTCAAAAGAATATGTCCATTAGATGAATCTGGAGCTATCATAACAAGTACGCAGCTGAATTTATAGCCATCCACGATCAACGTATTCATCAGTCCATATTCCCAACCTTCTCATCTAATTAAAACGACAACCTAGGTTATGTATAGATCATCCTGATATCTTCCCAACTAGTAGTATGTATTGCCTGGCGTGCTCGGACTCCGTGAATAATCATTGACCGTTCCTGGGAACGCACCAACTGGAGCTGACGGTCCACCCTTGATTTCATCGTCTGAACTCGAGTCATTGCCAAGTTCATCGTCTTCCTCCGGTGGTGCACGCATGCCTTCCAGTACATCTCTATCAAGTGAAGGCGGTTCATATGGCTGAACTGTGTGAATCTCTCGTCCTGATGGCATCTTACTGAGGAGGGTGTTGATGGGCGGGATGGCTTTTGTGTTCATCTGACAACTATTAGCACATATCATGAGGTACTTGACGGATTGCTTACCGTATCGTTGACTTTGTTCCATTTGGCATCAAGCATCTCCAGTATGCGTGTTTCCTCCATCTTACCTGCATCACTTCCCCATGCTGCCTCCTTATCCACGCGCCGATCTTCACGCTTCTCTGTAAAGTCCTTTTTCAGACGGCTGAGACTCAGACCTTTTTTGCTATTATCCTTGACTTCAACACCAAGCTCTGAGAGACCAGCCCGAATCCATCCGATGCCGTCTGCGACCTCTCCACCTAGCTCCGCATCGATACCAAAGAAGCGGCAAGCCCGAGCTCGGCATACTCGGCGAAGATCTTCTAGATATTTCAGCAGACCACTGTTAATCTTGTGAGATCCTGACCCAGCTGTGCTGCATAGAGAAGATGCTTTGGCTGCGTGTTCTGAGGCAGCCAAGCAGAGTCGGGCGTAAAGGTGAGCGCGAACTTTTGGGATTTCAGGCGCCTTGAACATCCACTCTTTATCATTCTTGTTCCGATCTTGGGCAACTATTGCCGGGTATGGATCATCTTTGAGAACAGCAAGTAGCGTAGCTTCAGCCAGTGCAAGAGATGATAGCGCTCGAGCTGTTCCGGGGGAAACGTCAGGACATGGAGGACTGGCTGTGATGTGGTCTCCTCGACCTGCGAGGTAGTCGTATATCGAAGCGGCTTCAAGTAAGGATCTCGTAGCGGTTGCGACTGCGTTTGTCCGCTCCTGGGCCCCTAGGAACTCGGTACTCGTCGAATATAGAGGTTGCAAGGCAGACCGAGCATTTAAAACATGAGAGAAGCCCAAAGTCGAGAGAATAAAGGCTATCTCATGCTCCAAAGATGAGATTTTGACTCTAGCTCTCTCACGTCCTGGAACAACATCGCCAGATAACGTGGGCCTCCATTCGATGACCGGGGCTGTCTTGAGTACAACATTGCACAGAGCCTTTGCATTTAGACCATCGTCTACTGCTAGCAGATAGGGAATGTAACCGTTAACGCTGGAGATGACTGTATTCAAGTTCGAAACCTGAGAGCTTGGAGGGAGCCTCTTATGCTTCTTAAGCGCGTCTCGTACTACGCCTCGATAGGTGCTGGCGTTGAGGGGCAGCGAAGGGTGAGATACGGAGCTGAAGCTGGATGAGAAGGAGAACGCCGAAGTCGTCGGGAGAGTAAAAGGGAACGGCATTTTCTGTGAAGAACAAGCCTTCGAGGCTTCATATATGAGAATTAGATACTAAAATGACAGGTTTGGAATTGCTCTGCCAAGCTCTTTGCCCAAGCCTCCACTGACAACACCAACATCAACGTACAGTGTTTGAGCATACAGTGTCGATACTGTTCCAGTGACGTCGGGTCCCGGGGTTCCTTATGCCGACGTCGAAATAGAAGCTCCACCAAAAATCTCCGGGGTTGCCTGCTTGTCATCTCTAGCTTCACGGAGCTCCACGCTGTCTCCTCTCGCAACAACCGGCAGCAGAGCTCCGTTTTTGTGTGCGTTGCTCTTGTTGATGACGACACTCGTTTCTTCAATAATATCCTTATTTGCGTGGTGACAATGGCTGGCTCTTCCCCGTCACCACACAAGCCCCGGCGCAGAACTACCAAAAAGACTGGCAATGGTGGCGGCAGCAGCAGCGAAAAGATGTCTCGAACAGAGACCTTAGTTAGGGCGCCTGCGTTTCCTCTTGCGGCGTTTCTTTGGCCTGCGCGCACTTCTTTGTCGCAGTGGGAGGTGTTACCCTTGATTCTCATGGTCGTTGGACTCTTCAGATGGGCTGCTGGTCTATGGGGATATTCTGGTAAGGAGAAATAATTCCACGTGCCATCATGACACCTTTCTCTAACGTGGATTCTGTTGTACAGGGTTCCGCAAACCGCCCATGTATGGCGACTACGAAGCGCAACGACACTGGATGGAAATCACGACACAACTCCCCATCTCACAATGGTATTTCCATGATCTTCAATGGTGGGGGCTCGACTACCCTCCCCTTACTGCCTACCATAGCTGGGCGTTGGGCAAGATTGGATCTCTCATTGATCCTTCCTGGTTCGCGCTCTTCACCTCAAGAGGCAACCAGGATCCTGCGCTCAAAATCTTTATGAGGGGAACAGTTATTGTGTCAGAGTATCTCATCTACATCCCCGCTGCCTGCGTCTTTGTGCGACGATATAGCAGAGTTCAGGGAGTCACCAATTGGACGGCGTGGCTTGCGCTCGTTGCGATTCTAATGCAACCTGCCACTATTTTGATCGACCACGTACACTTTCAGTACAACACTGTCATGCTCGGCTTTGTTCTGGCAAGCATGTCGAGTATGCTGGCTGAGCGGTATAAGTGGGCTGCTGTCTTCTTTGTTGCCGCATTGGGATTCAAGCAGATGGCCTTATATTATGCCTTCAGCGTCTTCTCCTACCTCCTCGGACGATGTGTCTACCCTCAAGTCAAACTCACCAGACTCTTCGGTATTGCTCTTGTTACAGCCATCTCCTTTGCCATCCTGATTTTACCTATCGTTCTTGGCACTCTTTATGACAAGAGTCAGGGCATTGATGCGCACATAGATCCCAAGGGCTCTCCATCGCTCCCTCTTCTTCCTCAGCTCGTCGATCTTCTTGACACCAATGCTTTCTACTGGCCTGTTGTCGAACAGCTGGTTCAGATGGTCCACCGAGTCTTCCCATTCGCTCGTGGCTTGTTTGAGGATAAGGTCGCCAACTTCTGGTGTGCTGCCAATGTTATTATTAAGATTCGTCACTGGCCAACACCTCTTCTCCAAAAGGCAGCTCTCGGTGCTACACTTGCCTCGATCATTCCACCTAACCTTATCCTGTTTTTGCGACCTCGCAAGACAACACTACCTTTGGCCTTTGCCACCACAGCCTGGGGTTTCTTCCTATTCAGTTACCAGGTTCATGAGAAGAGTGTCCTGCTTCCATTGATGCCCATGACCTTGCTCTTGGCTGGGAAACAAGGATTGAACAAAGACACTCGAGCCTGGGTAGGCTTTGCCAACCTTTTGGGAGCATGGACCATGTTTCCCTTACTCAAGCGAGTTGACTTGCGTGTGCCGTATGCGGTGCTGACTCTGCTCTGGTCCTACCTGCTCGGCCTCCCGCCAACCTCATTAGGCGCATATTTCCAAGAAGACCAGGCTGTCTGGCTTCAATGGGGCACGGCACTACTGCATTGGGTATTCTACGCCTTTATGGGTGCATGGCACGTCCTGGATACCTTTGTCACGCCCCCTTCTGACAAGCCTGACCTTTGGGTTGTGGCCAATGTTGGAGTTGGTGCTGCCGGATTCATCCTTTGCTACCTTTGGTGTTTCTTTAAGCTTGTACAAGAAAGCGATCTACTACCAGGAAGCTCAGCGAGCAAGTCAAGCAAGAAGAACAAGGCTTCATAAAGACAGTTTTCTTATCAGTAATAGGAACATAATATCATTTCAATTTTACATTCCCTTTCATGTGCAGCTTGCATGGCCAAAAGCTAGAGGTGAGTCTTGACGGACTTGCCAGGCTCTTCTACTTTTCGATTTTGCGTCACGACTTCATACAATCACGGATGACCTTTCACGTGTCCGAGCTCTTCAGGTTTCAGCGAGCCTGGGTCGACTGCCTGTCAAACACAGCCCCTACATATTTGGCTTATGACTCTGCAGGAACGAAGCCACGAAAAGGCCAGTGTACTAAATAAGCACAAATCAATCTCCCGGGCATTGTGATACGAAGCTCCTAGTCAGAAAATCATCCTGAGCCACGGTTACGCGTACCGTACCTTGCAGGTGTTGTCAGACCAGCCACCACCGCCACCACCATCCACACGCGACACTCTACAAAAAGAAGATATGTCAACGACAAACGGCAAAAAAGAAATGCCTCGCTATTGCTCGCAATCGAATTATAGGAACAGCCCGATGCGGGGGTCGAACCCGCAACCTTGAGATCGCGGAAATCCACGTTGATTTTCAGATTCGTGTACTCATAAGAGTCTCACGCTCTACCGATTGAGCTAACCGGGCGTGGCTATGACTGGTTGAACGAACGAACGATACTTTGATATTATGATGTGGATCAAAAGATGGTAGATGGATAGGCTTGGCTAGCGAGTCTTCTATCCAACGCCGTCCAGGACTAGCTGGTGGTTCAACAAATAATGAAGATATCTATCTAACTTTAAGATAAGTAATAAGAGTGAACATGCACTTGGGATAAACTCTCACCTAAAGTAGGTTGTATACTCTACTTATTTTATTGTAAGATTCAGTGTCGATTATATCCTGAAGCACCTGGCTCTACTGACTTAACACGTGCGAAGGCATCCTCATCGTTCTGGTCGAAAAGGCCTCGAATCTTTCTTTCATGTAAGAAAAGACTTGTCCTTTTCGATGGAGATGACATACACTGGCCGAGTTATCAGCCTTGCCACTGGAGAACGAGCAATGACATCTGGTCAACTGATCTTTCTCACGGCAGGGCTCTACTCAGCTTTGACCTCATCCCGAAAATTCAGAGCCTCATGATGAGAACTGCCGGGAAACCGCTCTTTATCAAAGGGTGTAGCATACCCAGTGGTCTGGAACTACTGTGTAGCTTGAAAGTCTAAAGAATGGAGGACTAACGTTGGGGGAGTTTCCAGTAACTCTAAATTTCCTGTAACAATTGGAGGCTTTTTAGCTTGCAGTTGTTGGTCCTGGGCCCAGACTCAAATGTGGAGAGTCACGGAGTGATAGTGATAGGACGTGGCTGATGAGCCGCTCGAGATGCTGAAGGCTCGGAAACAACCTAATCGCTCTCGGCAACCAAAGTCCCCTCTGTTATGAGTATCGAAGAGGCAAAAACGACCTGAAAGGTAGGTAGGTACATGCAAGAAAGAGAGAAACCTGTGGGGGCATATATCACTTGGGTAAACCGAGTGTTGATCTTGAAAAAACCATGTGCCATATGAGGACCTATTGATTTTAGCCGCCGGAGGTTTCTTTCTTGGTAAGTAAGCATATGCACGTTATCATGCCCTATGAGCGGTTCATAGGCTCGAGTTAGCAGTGCTGAGAAGATCTACGATCGACGTATCGGAGGGAAAAGAAAGCGAAAAGAGAAACACGAGGCGAAATTACAGATGATGGTTGCCCCCATGAAGAAGGTCTAAGCCAAGTGACCCCCTTGTCTGCATCGCAAGATCTTGGCTGAACTGACTGGGCTGAGAAATCCCATAGCTGGACTTGCTGGGTTCTCCCTCTTTTAAGCCTCAGCCTGAGACCAAAGTTCCCACTATGATCGACGAGAGCCAAGAAGGTGCTTATGGCCCATGAGAAACGTGTCACGGTCTGGATCTGTGGCTTCTTGTTTTTGAGTTTGTGTGTGAGCCCTACACTACGGAGGATGGTGTCTGTATAAGGCTGAGCAGTCGATTACGGAGGTGCTGGAATAAGCTGTCCAGAACAAGCCAAAACTCCGGCCAAGGGTTTCTGTCAGCTATAGAGGGTTGGGCTGTTTCTCGGGTCACAGCCTATAGCATCGACACGTCAAGTTGAGGTGTGAGGTTGAATAAACGAACCCAATCAAATTAGCGTCCGTTGTTGCAGTCTTGGCATGTAACCTCAAATTGCAGCTTATTAGTTGGGGCTGATGCTGACTGGTGCAACCTGGCTATGCATGGGTTAATAGTGCTTACTGTGCCTGTACCTTGTCAGTACAGCCAGTCAGTACTTGTCTGAATGTGTAAGCTGACGGCGGAGACTTTGATCCTTCAGAGACGAGGCGAAAGAGACTCGGTTACTGAGGCATTGGGATGATGCTGATGTGTTGGCTATACTGATAGTCTGGTCACAACAAAGACAAAGACTCTATCAACACTATAGAGATCAATGCTTCCTCCCGAAACTTAAAGAATAACCAACAGTCTCTTTCTTGTAAGGCTGATCGATCTGGGGTCGCCGAGAATGAGCGGGCTTGGCGCTGTCCACCATGTCTTTGTCTAGATGGGTCACCAAGGCCACCCATGCACAACAACGGGCCTATTCCTCACAACCATACCAATGCGGCCCGTAGCAGTGCCTCAGAAGGTCCACTGATGGTGTGCTGAACTGAACAATAGAGCAACTTGCAACCCTCACACTTCTCACTCAGCCCCTCCCAGCCATCATGGATCTTTGTCCAGGTACCCCCCAAGGATCCCCCTCCGCTGAACAACGGCAAGGTAATAAGAGACTGGGCTTCGTTACTCAGCTCCCACCCTCTCTTTCTCTGTCTCTCTCCGCTTGTTTCTCCTCTTCTCTCCTTGTTTCGTTTTAACCTGGGATCTGCTTGCTATCCACAAGCTTGTTTCTCTCTGAATCCCATCTTGACACAATGTTGGCCAAATCCTTGATAGGTCTGTCGGCACTGCTCACAACAGTATGTGCCGTGGCAGTACCTGATCATCCTCATGATTCTTCGGTTGACCCGTTTCTCGATAATGCTGCTGCCACTACTTCAGCAGAAACAGATGCTCCTACAGCAACAAGCGAAGAGAAGGCAACGGGAACATCTACAGGGGAGGCAACAACACATACAGTCAATGTTGGAGCGGTAGGTTCAACAAGACGAGAGTAACAGATATATGATGCTGATGGTGGAATAGGTTGGTCACAAGTTCACACCTTCAGAGCTTAAGGCCGATGTAGGCGATATTATTGAATGGCGCTTCTACCCCAGTGCACACTGGGTTATTCGAGGAACCTTTGAGCGTCCATGCATTCCATACGAATATGTCGGTCTGGATCGTACAGGCTTCTCTAGTGGTACTCAGAAGGTGGAGGCTATTCTCGATGATGTAAGTTGTCCAAGCTCTCAAGCCTTGAGAATTGTAAAGTTGCTGACCGTAACAGGGCCCTCGATTCCAAGTCCGCGTCAACGACACGAAACCTATCTTCTTTTACTGCGGAGCACCTGGATCTTGCGTGAGATACCATATGATGGGCGTCGTCAATCCTGTAAGAACACTTGAGTTTTTCATAATTCCATTACCCCTGGTAACTAACATTAAGACAGTCCAAGAACGAGACACTCGAAGAATGGCAAGAGATGGCAAAGGACGTCGACTATCAACTACGACCTGGAGACCCGTGGCCTACCGAGGAGGATTTCCCTTCAGCTACAGCGACCTCTGACAGCTCCGATGAAGAATCGACCGACGACAGCAGCAGCGGAGAAGGAGGAGGAAGCAAGGGTCTTTCTACTGGAGCCATTGCTGGAATAGCTGTTGGTGGTGCTGCAGTTCTTCTCCTGGCTGGTGCCCTTCTCTATCTCTGCGGAAGACGAGGAGGCTTCGACAAGGCCTATCGCAAGAGTTTCCGCAGCAGTGTTGGTCCTCCTCCCGTCGTCGAGACCCAGTTCGCCTCTCCCAACCCAACCGTCGCCGATCCTTGGGCCCCAGCAAAGAGTCCTGGTCTTATGGCGAGCACCTACAGCCAGAGCCCCCCTCTCAGCCCTCACCAGTCACTACCCTATGGAACCCATCCAGGCATGGTAGGACAGGATGGACAAACTTATTCGTACTAGTGAGTTCCTCCTATGAAATAGTCTCGGTGAACTTCGCTAACACACCATAACAGTGACCCTTACCCCCAGCCACAACAGCAGCAGCAGCAGCAGCCATTCGTCGCTACTCCTGAAGGCACACCTAAACCACCTGACCATATTGCTCCCGTCGAGCTTCCCGGCTCACATGACCCTGGCAACTCTCCTCTCCCTACGTATAACCCAGACCAGGAGCAAGGAAGGACGTTCTCCTGGAGTGGAGACGAGACGGGATACCGCCCGACGAAGTAGTAGTTACAAAAAAACAACGTGGCAAGTCATGTTTGGTCTGATTTGGTTTATGCAAAGTTGTAGAGGCGTTTTAATGGGGCGTGTCATGGTACACGGGAGTTTGTTGGGCAAGCATTGTGTAATAATAATGCGTTTCACATTTGGGAACTCACTCATACCTACTTTTACGATATCAGAGTAGTGACTCCAGGAGGATATTTAGGTAATCAGACTGACTGATTGTCTTATTTAACGATGAAGAAGCTTGGTATAAGTCATTTAAAATTATATCTCGATAATAGCATACGATGAAATAAAAGAGAAACACTTATATTGCTCCACAAAGTGTCTGAGGTAACACTCAGAATACCTTCATATCGATATTGCCATCAGTTTCCATCCAGGCAAATTCAGGCTTAATCCACGCTAACAAGAAGTCAAGTCAGCTCTAGGGTTGTGCTCAAAATAGTTGACGCTGGTGCAGGGCTGAGCTTGATTAGGAGATGAAGTGAAATGGAATGCAACTCGAGACGAATACGAAAGCTAAATAAGTGATCCATTAGCTGCGGCCAAGTCACTGCCACACTGATCCAAATATTGGCCATGAATATGAGCAGCGGATGCACATCCATCAACATACTCAATAAGCCATGACCAGTATATGACCAAGGAGTTCCGAGTGATGAGTTCTAAGTTCAATGAACCCGTCAGACCGAACTGAAATGAACTGCTTGGGGGGCAACCACGAAACCCTAATCAAAATTATTTGCCGCATCGCAGTCGCAGTCGCAGAGGCACCAAGTCGAGTTCAAAAATATTCACACTTAGAGAAACATCATTCGAAGAGCCGAACCGCCTTTTTTAATTCCCATAGAGGTATCTATCCCATCCTTAGAGAGACCCAATCCAGCCATGAGCGGCCAATCCTCGCACGCCAAAGACATGTAAGAACCGGTGAACAACCCGTGCGTGGCATCTTCGAAATTCGTGAGGTGGCGTAACCGTGCGTATCCCTAGATAGAGATCGCTTAGTCGAAGAGACCGAAGCCCATATCCTCGTCGGACTCCTCCTTCTCCTCTTCCTTCTCCTCCTCCTTGGCCTCCTCGGCGGCACCGCCAGCGGCAGCAGCACCACCAGAGGCAGCACCACCGGCACCGCCAGTGGGGACGGAAGCAAGCTTCTCGGAACCCTGAGAGATGAGCTGGAGGTGCATGTTAGCATCATGTGTTGTAAGTTACAGAGTTTTCGTGGTAAGCTTACCTCCTGGATGTCCTTGCCCTCAAGCTCGGAGATCAGGGTGTTGAGACGGTCATCATCAGCCTCAATACCGACGGACTCGAGAACGGCCTTGACGTCGGAAGCCTTGGGGGAGGTGTTGCCACCGAGGGTGAGAAGAAGGTAAGCTGCGAGGTGCTTCATTTTGAATGTAGTTTCTGATTAAGATGTTAGGCCAGGGTTTTTGTAAGAATGCGACTGATGATATTCGGCGAGGGGTCGTCAAGGCGAGAGCAACAAGGGATTATATACTAACATCTGAAGTCAGAGGAGAACACGAGAGATCAATCAATTTAACCGCAAATTGGGCGGAGACTGAAACCTTCGAGTTCGGTGGTTTTGAGGTTGTTCGGTATGACAAAAAGTTGAAAAGTTCGCGACGCTGCGAAAGCTCAAGGTCAATTTTGATCCTGTGGGCACCAAAATGCGCTAAGCGAGGGCGGGCTGGCGGGGTGGAAAAATCCACTGGCCGGGGGTCCGATAAGACACCATTGCACGGCCACAGATAGTGAGTCACGTGACAAGCGCCGCGCTCAGCCTGTGGCGTTTTCCCTGATTCCACGGCCTCGCCCATAAAGTTGGCTGTTGACAGATTCTTTGCTCTTCTCTAACCGTATGCTTTTCCCTTCTTCAGTTCTGTGATCGCCTACTTCTTGGGTGTCTTGGATGCGAATTTTGAGCGAATACGACCTCAAACAGACCATCTATTGAATCTGCGCCTCACCTCTCGGCTTTAACCTTTGAAAGACGTCCAAAGTTCCTGACGACAGACGAGACAGTGAAGAAGCTTTTCCGGCCGCTCAATGACTCACAATCCACGCCCGAGGCTACTTGCTCCTCTTTGGCTCTGAGGGCTTCTGTCAACTAATTCACCAAGCTCTTTGACTCATATCCGACGCGATGCCGGTGAGTAACTGACCGCGCTCGCCAAATTTTTGCCTTTGACTATCAGGAACAAGACTGACCATGCCCTCCAAGATTGGAGATCTTCTCGCCCAGATCAGCGGTGGTGATGAGGGGTCAGCTCCATCCCCCACACAGAGCCTGCCTCGATCGAACACGTTACCCAAGAGGAAAGCCGACGATGATCCTCGATCGAGTATTTCCAAGGCCCCTCGAGTCACGACGCTATCCAGTACAGTGGCACCACGGACGACGCAGTCTCCTATTTCATCCGTGAGGCCAAGCCTCCCATCACGACCTCTCGACAGACGGACACCGTCGCAACGGCCCTCGAGTTCGACGAATGGTGGTGCCAAACCAAATGCCTTATCTTCCCGGCCCATGAACGGGGGTAATCGGGTCTCGAAGCCTGCCGCCCCCAGCAGACCCTCCCCTGGACCCTCAAGTGCACCTCCTGCATCCCGTGGTGCTCCAAAGAAGGGCTCTTTTGCTGAGATTCTGGCTCGGGCTCAGAAGGCTCAGGCTTCGATGGGTCAGGTTGGTAAGATCCAGCACAAAAAGGTTGAGGGTGGCAACTTGAAAAAGCCCAAGGAGGAACCACCGGCAAAGATAGACCCCCGCGCGGCCAAGAATCTGAAACTACGCCCAGGTGCTGCTGCTACAGGTTACACCGGCACGGCGAAGCCAGGTCAACGGAATGGCACGCCTGTCTCCGGAGCTGGAAAGGATCCGCGTAACGGCAAGCCCCTGCCTCCGGCAAAGGCAGAACGAGGCAAGATGCCCGGAAGCAAGGCCCCTACAGGCAAAGCGGCGCCCCCTGAGGAACCCAAGAAGGTCAAGAAGGCTGCTATGGCGACGACTGGTTATACCGGTACAGCGAGACGCCAGCCTGGTGGTGACATCCTCAAGAAGAAGACCGAGGCACCCCGCGGCGGAGCACTCCTCAGTGCACCACGCGCCCCTCGCCCATCACATTCAAAGTCACATTACGAAGACGACTACGACGAGGACATGGATGACTTTATTGACTATGATGACGAAGATGATGACGGCGGTCCACGCTATGATTACGCGTCTGATGCCTCTTCGGATATGGAGGCAGGCTTGGATGATATCGATGTCGAGGAGCGTCGAGCTGAGCAGATTGCCCGACGCGAAGATATCGAGGAAGAACGTCTC
The DNA here is from genome assembly GCA_021655865.1 of Fusarium guadeloupense. Taxonomy (NCBI): domain Eukaryota; kingdom Fungi; phylum Ascomycota; class Sordariomycetes; order Hypocreales; family Nectriaceae; genus Fusarium; species Fusarium guadeloupense. The sequence goes on along the minus strand of JAJJWM010000259.1, from coordinate 37,048 downwards.
GAGAAGAAGCTCAAGGCCGACAAGGAGGCTCGCAAGCGCCAAGCCTTGGAAGCCCTTCGTGGCCGACGCCGATAATTCCACCTCTTGGTGTTTTCGACTTGCTCATCCTTGGCTATCTCTTTTCAGGCACTTGATAATCACAATCTGAGCATATTACATCTGTCCTCACCCTCATCCCAAACAACTTACATAACTACCTACGCGCAACGGTCGAGGAGTTGGTAAAAGGCGTTTTTTCACGAGCTTGACTTTTCTTGTCTTACCCTGCTATATGCATATTCTTTTTGTTGCACTTTTCTTCTCTCAGCTATTTTGTTTAGGGGCTACATTAGCGACGGAGTTGTCATCTTTCCCCCTCTTTCTTTTTCTCTCTCACATCCTTCTCCAGGGGGTGGTTGCATGGTTTTGGTCGTCGACCCAGACAGATTTTCAGGTAAGAGGGAGGGAAAAATCACTGGTGGGATTTAAGGGCATGGCGAAGTTTGATACTGTAGATAGGCATGGATACACTGGGACAGCGCTTCAGAATGGCATCGTTGTCGAGAAGTAATTGCAAATTTTACGGGTTGCTACGGCATTTTTAGCTCCATGCAAAAGGTCTCTACTGCAATGTGAAGTGAATGAAGCCTTGCTTAGATATGCGATGGAGTAATCATTAGAAGCTCTTGCTTCACACTGCCATGTTAGCAAGGGGTCGTTATTTTTGACGGCACGCATTCGCGCCAGATCATGAGAAATATTCTAGCCTTGCCAGGTCAAAACTTTTCAAATCGTCAAAGGTTCAAGTATGAACGCACGCTAAGCCGCAACTTTACGACCGGTCACTAGAGCATTGTTATATATAGGCCGACAAACAATGCCAGCAGCAGAGTAAGACATGTAATGGGAGCACAATAGGTAGTTTCAATGTCGAACGGTCTAGAACTTAGACGCCGTTAATGCCCTCATATTAATCAATTAAACGCCTTCTCTCCCAGTCTGATCCAAAAGCAATGCACCCCTAACGTTTCAACAAACATTACAGCAAGTATCGAGCTGAAACTCACCAACCGATACAACCAGCTTTTTAAAGCCTGAGCACGCAATTTGCTGAAGTCACTAGTTGCAATCGCAGTGCAACACATAACAAGTTTGGCCACATTCATAGTCAGCTATGGTACTTGAACATGGTGTGAAGAGATTCGGTATCCAGACAAGGACAACTATCCGTTTCAAGGACATAAAAGGGCCAGCCTCATACGTCACGTATGTGATCTAGAGGTTAACAGGAAGAGTATCATGAGAGACAAGGATGATCAGGGTAGATCATCACTCTTGGATGATTTGTCGTTGGTGTGCCCATAAGGTCTCATGTGCCATCCTTCATAGGGCTTGACTCCCTGAGTACTGCTACTATTGGCACTAGGAATAATGGACGGCGGTGGGTTGCGGCGAGGCAAGCTAGGCTCTCGCTTGACAGGGGGAGGGGGAAGTGAAGCTGATGCAGCGGGAAGCAGGCTTGACGGGGGATGGCGAGGAGGAAGGTCAGCCTTATCTGACTTTGGCTCCTTTTTGGCCGTCGAATCCTCGGGCTCCATGAGTCCCTTTTTGCGAAGATATTGAATCGACTGGAGTACAGTGAGGTCTTCTTGCTCCTTGTCGTTGAGTATCAGGCGTTGCTGAATGGTGAGCCTTCCATTGTTGGCCTCACGATCCTTCATGGCCGCCTCGCGAACCTCGGGATCGTGTACGAAGCGGCACTTGCCCTTCTTGCCGCATGTTCCACCAGTTGAATAATATTTACAATGTTTGGAAACGTCGGCCTTCTTTGCGGGTGGTGGAGGCGGGGGAGCGACGTGGGAACGAGTAGACATGACTTCTGGCTCGTCGTCTGAAGACTCCTCGGACGGATCTCGCATCTCATCACCTTCATCGCCTTGTTCTCGCTTTCGCTTGATGGACGATTCAACCTTGCGCAGCTGTCGTCTAAGTTTGTCGGCCTGTTTCTCCAGCGAGGAAGCCTTGTCTTCGCCATTTTGTGCCAGCTCGGCAGCCTTTTTAGCCTCTACACGGGCCTTTGTGGGATAATGCTTCTTTCTCTCCGCCAAAAAGGCGGCAACATCCTTGACACTACATTTGTTAGGGTGAATAGACCACAGGGAGGCTCGCACTTACTTGAGTGTTTCTTGTCCGATCAGGTCAGTCAAGACCTTTTCTTCTTCTTCGTCATCTTCCGACTCGGAATCCATGCCTGGCGTCAAACCCAATGTGTTCATCTTGCGCTTCTTCTTCTTTCCTAACGTCGGAGTTTCGGACTTGGTATGATTCGAATCGTTATGTCCCTGCTTGTGGTGGCGAGACTTATCATTGCCATGATGACCTCCACGTCCTCGAGAGTTTCCATCTCGAAACCCTCCTCGGCCACGGCGGTTGTTATGGCCATAGTAACCGTCCTGCTGAGGGGGGCCAGGAGGTGGAGGAGGTCCAGGATAAGAAGGATATTGCGCAGGGGGGTAATGGACAGCTCTGGGATCGTGAGGATATGGCTGGCCATAGCCATTGACGGGAGGAGGCATGGCTTCATGCTCATAACCCGGACGCACAGGACCACTCATTGGGGGCTTTGGACCGTGGCGATCATTGTAACCACCGCGTGATCTTCCATTGCCGTAATGTCCTTGAGATGGGGGAGGAGGGGGACCTTGATATGGGTAAGGCTGTGGACCACCATAAGGAGGTTGTTGCGGATACTGAGAAGGGGGGTATGGTTGAGGAGCGTAGTTGGGGTGGTAGTTGTTAGATGCCATAGGAGCTTGTGCATGTCCGTGGGGCGGATGTCCATGCTCTGGGCCCCATTGAGGCTGGGAGGGATGATAGCTTCCAGCAGGTGGATGCGCGGCACCGTATGGAGGGTTGTGATGGGGAGGATATGGCTGGCTGCCGTACTCGTAGTGGCCTTGAGGTGAGCCGTGATAGTCTCCGCGACCGTTGTTGTAATGACCACCCCTTCCTCGGTTGTGATGTCCGCCTCGACCCTGAGAATAGGATGGAGCCGGAGGGCCATAGCCTTGAGGTCCCCCAGAAGAAGCGGGTGGTGGAGGAGGTGGAGGGCCGTAGCCGTAACCAGACATGGTGAAGTCTAGGGAGGTGGTTCTCGGGGGTAGAAATTGGTAGCACTTGGTACTTAGATTTGGAGTAACAAGCCAAGAATCTGGTTGTGAAGGTGGTTCTTGAGAGGCGCGTCTATGAATCGATCGAGGTTCGATGGGTTCCGCTGAAGTACTCGACAACTTTATATAGGGTTCGTGTGAGACGAGTCTCAGGAGATAAAAGCTTGCAAGAGGTTGCAGTTACAGAACAAGGTTTATTTAAAGGTTTGAAAGAGAGATAAAGAGATTTCAAGTGTAAAAGAGAGGTAAGAAATAAAAGTAACAATACTATTGAAACAATCAGACAGCCCAGGCAAGAACTACCGAAGAGGACTGCTATTGTCCGTTGATGATGCTGTTCCAAAAAGAGGGCACAATAGCTAAAGCGAATTGAAAGACGGAAGGAGCTCGCTCGGCAGACGAGCCGCCAATGGAAGGAGCCGCTAGCCTTGTTACAGAAGGCGGTGAAAGAGGTGCTTGCATAAAGCTAACTACAAGCGGCTAGCTCACTCGGTTTCTTTTCTGCCATGCCTAAGATTTGGAGGCTGAGAAACTGTTCAAGGCCATGACTGGTAATCCGTGATCTTTATATGATGATATTCTTTTCATGATTCTGCGCCCATCTTCTTATTCTCTCTGTTCATTTTGTGCATATCAATAAAATCACAGCCACGGACTGCAACTATAATCAGCTTACAAAATGTTCATCTTGGTGTGTTGCACCTCACCAAATATCCAATCTAAGATTGAGACTCACAGGTTGTTTAGACAAAGATCGCCGACTTGGTGCAAATTGCGCCAGAAGATTTCTCCAAGCGAAGCATAGATGCGATTGAGGACAACATCAATGCCAAATACTCTAATAAAGTGGGTTTCACCATTTCGCATATGATCACCTCAAGCTCATGCCAAATGAAAAGGTTATTCAAAAGATTGGTCTTTGCATCTGCTTGTACGATTTGGAGTGGGCGTCAGAAGGTCTTATTGGCCATGGCACAGGTCTGGTCAACGTAAATGGTTTGTTTACCTGCCCTTTGAATGTCAGTATGGAGGCTAATACGGCATTACACAGCTGAGTTTCGCATGGTGGTATTCCGTCCCTTCAAAGGTGAAGTCATGATTGGCAGAATACGAAGTTCTACACCTGCGGGCATTAACCTGAGAACGGATTTCTTTGATGACATCTTTGTACCTTTTGAGGAGTTGCCAGAGGGTGCCGAATAGTAAGCAGCCCCTGATCACCTCAACAGGGGAGAAGCTAACATCAACTATAGCAATCACAGCGAACAACTCTGGATCTGGAACCTCGACGACGATCGACTATTCTACGATAATCATGAAATGGTCCGTTTCCAAGTTATCGACGAAGAATGGCACGACCAGGCTCCTGCAGGACCGACCCAGCCCGAGGACTCGCCTCTAAAGACCCCTTATCGCATCAAGGCCAGCATGGCCGCGGAAGGACTCGGCGTCTGCCTCTGGTGGGATGGAGCATAGTGAAGGATAGTAAGACTTGATAATTGTGGAAAAGGACAAGGACCCAAGAAGATATGATATGCCACCGCATTGTATTTGGCGTATATACATTTGCTCGCTCTATGAATCTACGATTTGATACCCGCCAACAAACGCTCCTCGACGTTATCCAGAACAGAATAGTGCTCGACAACGGCCAAGTTCTCAGCCTCAGCCACAAACTGCTTGTGAGGGTCCTGGCCGGGACCTCCCATCATGGGGTTGGGCATTTGTTGCGCCTGCATTTGCTGGGTAACTTGGCTAGCAGCTACAGTCTGTTAGCAATGGAATAAATCTTGATAAGTCATGAACACATACCATTATCACTGCCAAGAAGAAATACATAGACAAACTGAAGACCAAAGATGCAGAGGAAGTACCAGCTGATACTGGACATCCATCGGGGATCCATTTCCCTGGTCTGGACACCAGCCTGGAGCATACTCTTGAACTTGATGGTGATGGGGAAAGGCAATTTCACTGTCAAAGTTAGTAAAGTTCAGGTACGGCCAGCAATTGACATACTAATGACATAGCCGCTAAAGAAAGCGTTAATCCAGCTCATAATGAGCGTGTTGGGAACAATCATGGCCATATTGTTCTTCATCATTCCCATCATGCCGTCCATGGCACTGGGGTCAGACAGAGGGTTGGCAGGAGGTTGGCCCTGTCGGTCGGGCTCCTTAAGGTACGCTCCATTCTCGTAATTGTTCGTCAAGGTGTCACGACGTGACTGGAAGGACTTCTGGGAGAGGACATGGTGGTTGGAACGCAGAGCTACACCACGAGCGAGGGAGCGCTGCTCGCGCATAGCCTTTGTGTCCTGCTTCTTGGGCGCGGTCGCCATAAGAACAGTCGCATAGTGACGAAGAACACCAGTTAGGACCATGACAATGGTGATGGGGATGAGGATCCAGTAGCTGCGAACCTGAAGTCAGTGATTTGGCTCGATGATGGGTTGGTCGGAAGCTGACGTACAATAACTGGGGGTCCCTATGAAGGGTTTGAACCGGAATTTGTACCATTGTATCGAAAGTCGAGAGTGTGCGATGATGAGGCAGGAATAGCGAAGCTGACGTCGCGTTATGACAGTGCTGTTTGGAGTTGTGAGGTTCAGACCCAATAGCCACGATCCAAGCCATCTAATGCGCCACACGCGGGCGGGGCTTTTAATTGGTGGCTATGATCTAACGATCCTCGATCAGCCACATTCTGTAGCAGAGCTTAACTCTTAGCGGTTAGACTTTCAATGAAGGGACAGCTATCCACATGCTTCAGCCCCACGAAGACCTCCCCATGACAGCGAACTGTTAGATACTTTCAAGCACTTAGACAACGGTTGTTCGGTTTGACAACATACAACAGCACCCAATTTCTCCTTTCAGAGCCGGTATAGGCCTATAAAGCAACATGGCCAACTCTGCCGAGAAGATCTCCGTCTATAACCTTGCAGGTAAAGCTCCCCTACTCTCCTATAACCTCTTACACAAGACATTCTTCTGACACGGTGGCTCCTCGCGATACAGACCTCAAGAACACCTCCGACGATGCTATCCCCAACTACCTCAACTCTCTCAAGTTCACCCAATCTCACACTTTAACCGACGTTCGTCTTGCGCTTGGTTATACTGCCTTTGGTATCGCAGCCGCCTGTTTCCTGTGGGACTACAAACTCGGCTTTGAGAGTACGAAATACTACACGGCTGCTGCTGTCGCGCTCTACACCTTGATCAACACTGCGTTGACACTATGGATTACATTCCGTGAGAAGGGGATTATCTATGAGGGAACCTCTCCCTCTGGCGAAAAGGTGCGGCGAAACCACCAACTCCTTTTGTGTCACACTAACACTTGTCTCCTTTAGATCTCCATCAGCAGCTCTACCAAGAAGAACGTCCCAATCTACAACCTTACCGTCACCGTTACCGACAAGAACTCAAAGTCCAGCGTCCACAAAATCTCCAAGCCCTTTAATGGTTGGTTCGACGAGACCGGCCAGTTCGTTGCCGTTCCCTTCCAAGAGTTGCTCGCCAACTCGGTACCTTTGATTGGAAAGCGGGATCCCAAGCGCGTTACCGTGTCCCAGGATCTGTTGAACGCCAGCCCCGATGTTCTCGATGCCATTCTTGCCGCCAACTCGACTTCCGCTGAGACTACTGATGCGGCTGACAAAACGGGTGGCAAGCGACGCAAGGCGTAAAATGGACGGGCGTTGTACTGTAAAATAAAGAGAAGAGCAATAGGCACGGCGTTTGTAGAGGATCATGTCTTTGTCTTTATACCATGCGTTGAAAGGATACCGCCAATACTATGGGACATTGTCACTTACACACCAGTCTGGTTATCGTTGCACTCAGTGTCTGTGTCCAGTTTGAATGGATTTCCATGCCTTATGAGCCTCTCTCAACTATGTTGTGCCGACGATATAAGACCAGATGCTAATAACTTCGCATTGCCTTTATCTAAAAAAACGCCCAACCATCTCACTTAAGGTCCGCCCAAGCCGCTCTAGCCAACCGAGCCGTCTTCCTCACTTCTCGCACCCGATGACCACATACCAATGTCAATTCCCGTTGTAGTTGAGGCGCATGCGGTAGTAGATGCTGGGAGTCGTACATACGCGGCAGGCCTCCTACAATCTCCAGCGCGAGCTTGCCACAAGCACCCTCAGTCTCCAAGTCTACCGCTGCAGAAGAGGACTTATTTGAAAAGACACCGCTGCTGATCTTGATGATGCTTCGGATATGGCCCTTGCCCTTCTCAGGGGATTCTGTGAGCGTGTTTTTAAGTACGTCAAGGGCAGCCTTGGTCTCAGCGCCGATACCACTGTTCTGCGCGACGGCGATCGAAATTCGGAGAATACTGTCGGCATCGGCTTCGTATATGGCAAAGTTCATGTGCTTCACCATAAGTAGAACAGCGGTGCTGTAGCTCGCCTTGGCCTGCTGATCCTGGACGTCGGCGTCTTTCCCGGTCGCAGCCTGCAGCATTGGGCCCACGAGCTGGAAGTAAACCTTCTGTGTCCAGAGAGGCTTGACGATAGCGTAGTTTTCCTTGGCTAGCGGTTGCTGAGGAGCCACGATCATCTCAAGGCGGCGCGCAAGTTCAGGACCAAGCTTAGGATCCTTGGGCGATTCCTTCACCACATCAAGAAGCGCCTTGGCCTCCTTACCACTATATCGTCGTACCATTCCTGCCACGAGGGCATAGATAGAAGTGATCTGTTCCAAGCGAGGTGTTTCGTTCTCGGTTGGTGTTAGCAGACTTGTAGTGTGCTGTTCGAGAGCTGCTACGAGACTTGGCAGAGTCTCAATCTTGTATTTGTTGGCTAGAATAGTGAGGATTGAGAGTGTTACTGGTCTGCTGAAGTTGGTATCTGCCGCGAACCCACTGAGGATCAACTCCTGTGCAACTCCGTTATCGAACTACGGATGAGTTAGCGATAATATCACGAATATCATGATGAGGGGATAGTTACAAGTCGCGCTACTGCTAATGGTTGCAGTGCCTGCAGTATACCAAGAGACAGAACGTTGGGGGCTTCTGATGCCAACCAACTCCAAGATGAGCCACTCTCCAATGCTGATTGCTCAGCTTGACCAGATACCTGTTCCTCGGACACCTTTTGAGGAGCACTGATAGAATCATCCCGGAAAAGGCTAATCGCGAAATTCTCAGCTTTAAGTGATGTTTGTTGAGATTCACTGAACTCGCGAAAGACGAAGCCTGCGAGGGTAGAGATAAGATGAAGATATTGATGCCCAGAAACTTCATCCACGTTGGCAAAGTCGTCGCTCAGGCTGAGAGCTTGCTTGCCTGTCTGGGGGTGCGTCTCAATAACTTTGGTGGCCCTGCGGTACAGCTGTCTAACGATGAACAGAGTGACAAGCAGAAACTCAGCCCTAACTTCAGCAACAGATGCTGACTGGGAAATGTGGTTACGATATTCAAGCGAACGCTCAGCGGACTTCTCACCACCAAGCTGACTCAAGTCGGTGTATACTGAACTGATTCTTTGCAAGGGCTTGTCTTCAATAGAGAAGTCTCTGTCTGGGTTCTTCGCTAGACAAGCATCGTTGAAATGCCGAATGATAGATTGAACCGTAGCTGCCAAAGCACACCAGATTTGAGGATCTGACTTTGCTTCGAGCGCATCGAAAAGTTCTGAGAGAAAGGCTCCTGCAGAGTAAATGAAGTGATCGAATCCGTCTCTGGGGGCTGGAGGTAGTTCCGAAGAGCCCACAAAGGCAATGAGGGCTCCGAGGGTGGTCGCTATCTCAGCTGTTTCTGCAGCTCCAGAACTCTGCCTACTGGAGCGAATAGTGCTCAAGCATTGATCGACTAGAGGACTGAAACCTTGAGGAAATAGGCGAATCGCGCGTTGTAGCGCCTTGGCTGTATCATTGATGAGTTCATCACCACCGGATGATCGAGGGTAACCTGGGCCTGATCTCTTGAGGATAGCAAAGAGAGATTCGCAAATTTCTGAGCATGTTGCTTCAGGGAGCAGCTTTTCAGATGTAGCACTTGTACCATCCATGGACACGTCCAACAACTTGGAGGGTCGTTGACAAACCAAAGCTCCTGCACCTTGAACTGCCTGAGAAGCTATCTTAATATCATCATACGAGGCGTCAGGTTTCGAACCGAGGTTGACCGTGTTCTTGTAAACTTCCTCATATAGCGATTTGAAGAAGCCATCAATAGCAGCGAAATCCTCTCGATCCTCGGCAGTCATATCTGAGTCGATGAGTAAAAGTCGGGTTTCCAGGATGACGTGCAAGACCTTGAGAAGATCCTGACTGTGAACAGGAGCCTTGGGATGTCGCAGGTTTTCTTTGATATGTGTAAGGAATGGAGCGACCATCAAGACAAATGCGCTTGGCTTAGAGCTCAAGACACTGACCATGAGTCTACCGGCTGAAGCGGCATACATGGTTGTCGCAAGATCTGGAACGCAGTCCCGAGTAACAGCAAGCGTGTAGTCACGGAGATGGTCCCCAGTGAGCCTTTGTGTAAGAGACTTTAGGACTTCCAAGGTGCCCCAGATGGTATCTTCAATTTCGCCATTTCGTACCTCATACTTCAGACTACCCCAAATTTGAGTGGCATAAGGGGCAATTGATTGCTGAGGATGGCTGTACTCGTCTAAACATGCTTGCATAGTTTTGAGGATGTCAATCTAAATCATATTAGTCTTGTTTCCCGGGATAAAGGATGTAATCTTTACGCACCTTGACATTGACAGTTACAGCATCACCCTGATCTAGCTTGCCCAGAAGGAATGTAAATACTTTATCGGCCAACAGGCGAGTAGCCGAAAAGCACTTTCGCAGCTGCATCTTCAATTCTTCAGGGGTAATAGAAACTTGAGACGCCCTTGGTAGAGAAATGGGGAAGTAAGGCTTGAAGATACCATAAACTTCGTCCAAGACATCTTGCGAGACCGAATATTCTTTCATGAATATTCTTAGAATCTCAAACCATACCATCAAACATTCGGGGTCTCGCTCGCTTCGACACAACTGCATCAAGTCAATCATGAAACCAGCCGACGAGCCGTGAGTGTTTTGCAGGTCATTAGCAACGCCAGGAGTTGTCATGAGTAAACGAATGAGCTTATATATCTCAAGACGGGTTTTGGATACTTGGCGTAGGAAGTCGTCTCGCAGACTGCAGACTTTCTGGATAATGTCATGTCCCATGTGGCGCTGGAAGGACTTCATGGTGACTATTCGGGACAGAGCAGTAGAAGAGGCCATGATTCCGGCTTTATGATCAACCTCAAACATGGCTCCGAAGAAGCTGACGAGCAGTTTTACTGAGTGGTTGTTAGGATATAGAAGCTGTAGTATTCAAGAGGCAACGTACCCTGACTAGGCTTCAGAACATCTTTACTCAAGAAGTCCAATGTCCGAGATAGAAATTCCAGCGCTATAGATGTTAGAGAGTCGACATATATGACATGATACGAGTCAGAAATCACCTTTAGCTCTCGCAGTCCAATCTGGGGTCTCATTCTCTGACTCGCTACCACTGCCTGGCATCCATGGTTGCACAGCTTCGACCCATCGAGCCACGGGGTTACTGTTGGCGGGAGCAGTTTGAATCTCTACAAGAAAAGGTTAGATATTTTCTTGATCAGGGGTCTCTAAAATTAAGAATAAATACCATTGGCAGCTTTTTGAGCTATCGCCGTCTGTTGCCCCTCATCATCAGCAAGGACAAATTCAAGAGCCCACTGCCTGAAGTCTGCCATAACGGGCAGTGATGAGGCTTCAGAAGCCCTCCAAGTCGTACTCGAACGTATAATAGTAGCTGAAAGAGGCTGAACACCTGCAAGTTGTACAAGCAGACCTATGATTTTGTCCCTCGATTTGTAATACAGAAGTGGCAGAAAGTTGACGCCCACCAAAAGCGGTGAATTTATATGGCGGGGTAGTTGACGTCTTGTGAAGTTGAAGAAGCGACCGAGGATAAGAAAGTGACGTTATTGAGCGTGATATAGAAAAGTCGAGATTCTCCAATGTATTTGTGCTTCAAGATTTCATATTGCAATTTAGGTAGTCTTATCAGATTGGCCAATTGCTGAAGCTCACTTTGTCATCATGGATGCCAACTCCGAAGCCGGCCGACAACATCATGAGTCGGAGGTGCCCCCGTCTTTCCGCAACGAAGGGGCCCCACTATTGCTTGAATGACGACAGCCTGAACCCCTGCTATTACTGAATTTCTCCATCCAGTCCTTGAAAACCCTCCAAAACAACATCAACAGTCTCCAGCCAATACGCTCACGGGTCTACAGGCGCTTCATTGACTCAATTGACCCGTCAACATGGCTTCGCTTCGAATTCCCGCCCTTCGCCGGCTTGTAGCCGCTCCGTTACGCGCCACTCGAGCTGTCAACCAGCGCCGATGGGCTCAAGTTCACGACATTCGCTTCCTCGCAACAACCCAACCTTCGCAGGCCGTCGTCGAGAAGTACCGAGAGAAGCTCAACCAAAAAGCGAAGAGCGAAGGCCACGAGAGCATCGACCAGCTCAAGGCCGCCTATTCCGAGAAGATTGATGCCGAGCGTCGTAAGGATGCTATCGAGATCCCTATTGGGACAATTCCCCAGGCACCCGAAACTCCAGTCATCCAGCCCAACGCAGACAATCCTCCCGGTCAAGACGAGCCTACAAGAGATCCTCGCGATGCTCCGACATCTCCTCCCAAGCCTCCGCCAACGGGCGCGGATAAGCCAGCTATCAAGACCTTGAATGACATCATCGACCTCCCCAAGGCTCGTGAACTTCCCGATAAGGAGCTCACGGCCATCTGGCGTCTACGACATGCCTCGTCCGAGCAGACCCTCTGTGCTGTAATCCCGTCATCCACATACAAGGCCATGGAGGAGGCCGCGAGAAACGCCCCCCAATTCGTTCTCCCTGTGCCGCATCCCGCCCAAGGCGCAGAGATCCACTTCCTCCAGTGGACCTTTGACGCCGAGTCCAAGACGAGCACCGTCCTTTTCACCCAGCTTGCTGAGTACAAGAACCGAGGCGAGTTTGCGCAGCCTCATACCACCATCACGCACCACTTGGACCTTGTCGATGAGCGAGGTCTTGTCCTAATGCAAGGCCAGGTCCTCCCCGACCGTGGCGTGACACCAGAGAACGCCAAGTGGCTGGTCATGACCCTACAAAGGTTCTATGGCGGCTGGGAGGGTGAGACGGCTGAGTTGAGCGGCGAGCGCAAGGACAGGGCTGAGGAGCGAAAGAAGTTGCTGGACTGGTTCGCGGCTGGTGATGCGAGGTTCAGCGTCGACAAGCTTCTAGAAGAGGCTGAGCGCATGGGTTGATTAATGAAAGGAAGTAAAATCAACTGTGAGCTTGATTATAAGAGCTATAAAGAGACGGAATGTCAGCCGAGTCACGACGACATGTTGTAAAATACGCATATCTTGTACAAAATATTATTCAAATAACCTGGCATACAGCCGTGTTTTCTGTTCTGCAATCTCTTTCCTTGTGGTCGTTCAATACACACACCGTAATCTTCCTGTTTAGCTGTGAGAAACTTTTCTACATGAATCGAGCTCATCTATGAAGCCCTCTCTGGATTGGAAACGAGATAATGGCGGAATGGAAGAAAAGGACTCAAATAAAACAATTAATCCCAATTTCAAGCCTGTGCTATCAGTTCAAGCCAATTTGCATTCAAACACACACAATGATGGCTTCTCAACTCTGGTCTGCATAGGGTAGCTCAGTCACGACCAGGGCAAACAGTTCATAATTCGAGGATTTTACACTACAGGTTATGGGATTAAGGGAGTTGAATCGATTTAACTAGTCTATCAAGGAAACGGCGTCATATTTTATATGAAGATTGATTGTAGGATGGTGTTGCGAATTAGTCAAGATCAAGGACCTCCAGTAAAGGCTTGTGTTATGACTTAATACTTGTACTGAAAAAACTCATATTCTACTAGACTATTATATTACTAACTCTACATCCATATGTTTGACATGTCTTGCATTTACCCCTAACGCCTTCAAAGAACACCATCGCTCAAACTTGAAATCCAACAAAAAGGTATCCTGACAGTGTTGATATCCAAAAAGCCAGCCAGAGGTATCTGCAAAACACGATATCCATCCATACCGGGGATCGCTTTCCTTAACCCCTTGACTCCTTATCCATCTCTTTTATATGCGTGTACTGATTCGTATATATCGTGTATGCTACCCAAACGCCTTTTCTGCCCATGTTTAACTCTCGGTACTGCTGCTTGATTGACTCTCATCTATTGTATCCTCAGTGACAGCTGTCAGGTGCTTCCATGGCTGCACTGTTTCACAGCCTTCAGGAACTCGGCAAATATCGCGCGCGTTGCAAGTCTTCCAGAGCACCTCCCGAACTTCTTTGAATACTTGGTCGACCGCATCCATGGCCCAAATGACATCTAGATGCTCGTACTCGGGGATGACCTTGCTGTGAACCAGATCGACATGGGGTTCACGGCCTTTCTCAAAGCGTCGGAGTAGTTTCTTTCCGTCAACAAGATCATCGTTGCCGCAAACCCATAAGGCCATAGGCGGTGCTTGCTTGTTGTACCATGCAGTTGAGCCCTTGGGATGCTTTCGATGAGCTTCAAGTGCGGATTTGGTTCGTGGTGTCACGGGTCGTCCGTCCGCCTTTTCGTCCAGACGCTCCTCGGCCTTCGTAATTTCCTTGGTAGCCAGAATACACTTGTGCTTGGCAAAGCACTCACGGCCAAGCCACCATCGCATTGACTCTGCGCTAACATAAACGGGCGCGAACTGGAACATGCGATTTCGCAGACCACGATCCCAGCGGGCGTCGGTCCAGTCGAATAGGAAAGAAAACACTTTGTAGCCGAGCCAGCCGTATAATCGCGGGTCCAACAGTTTGTGCATCTGCATCATGAATGGGATGAATGCGTGAATCCCAAACATGAGGCGGAACAAGGCCGGTGAGATGATTCGCATAAACTTGAAATACATTTTTCCGATAAGAGGACCAGCGTACGCTGCCGGAGCGAGAGCACAGAAAACCGTCAGTTTCTCGCCAAGTTCAGGTCGCTGCTCCTTGGCTAGGGCAACAAACGTCTGTGTCGTTCCTTGAGAGTGGCAGATGAGCCCGATCTTCTGGAATCCTGTCTCGGTAACGACTCGAGATGTCAAAGCAGGGAGATCGAAAACGCCCATTTGCCTGATGTTCCAGCACCACATCCTCGGGTCGCTGTACTCAAGCAATGTATGCTTTGGATTGAAGCCGCAACGGTTGTTGCCTAGCCACACATCGTAACCAGATTTGCAAAGCCAGAAAGCGAGAGACTCATCGTCGTTGCAACAATAGGCACCTGAGCTTTGCAAAAGACCATGCATGAGCAACACAGGAAACTTGAGCTTCTGTGCCGGGTCCTTGAGCTTCTTCCTCTGACCCTGAAAAACTTCTGGGCCTTGGTCGGATCTCAGGCTCTCATCTAGTTCGGTGTACTCCTTCGGATCATAAACATGCCACAAGTCGATTATAAAGCCATCTTCAGTCTGAACTTCAAATGTCTCGACATCGAGGCCAACCCGGCGCGCATAGTAGGCAACATCGCATATGATCGGGTCTGGTCCTCCTTCGGTTGGCGGGAATTTCTCTGCGTTTTCCACATGTTCCAGATTCTGTCCATTGGTTGACCTTTGCTTCCAGGCCTTTTCACTTTCGTGTCTCGCTTGAGCTCTGCGCTTCTCCTCTTGATAGAACGGTCGGTCAGCATCAGGATCGCGGAAGGTCACCCGATAAAAGATGTTCTTGCACACCACTGGTATAGTTGTAAATAATGAGCCCAGAACAATGACGCCGAGGAATGCCAGACTGAGGAAGAATGAACTAATTCGAAAAAAAATACACTGAATGTTACGCATCATAGAAGGGGGGCCATAAAGCGGCAGGGGTGGGAAAAGGGGATTCGTATGAGAGGGAGGCGTCTGTCTTCGTAATGTGCTGTCATTGTTGGTTTTTTGCATAGATTCGCCATTATGTTCCGATGGAAGCTGGACAACTTTTCGTTCTTCTGGCTTTGCGCTTTGGACATTGGAAATCTTTTCTTTGGTTTCATTGCCCTCTTTGATCTCGACGCTCTCAGGTTCGCCCTCGAGTTCTTCGCGAAGAACGTTGAGCTTATGTGCTTCCTGCAAGGGTACACCAGGGAGTCGTTGGCCGTCTGAGGTAACAATAACAGGATCGTGAGGCGTGACGAATTGCGCCCCGACAGCAACGCTGGATTCATCACCCGCTGGATGTTGGTGAGAGAGCTTCTCGGCCTGTTGAGAGAACTGAACGGCTGTTTCGGCCAACTTCTTGCCGAGAACTCGAGGGTGATGCTCCTGAGTTACAGTTGACAAGCCATGATGTTTTTGAGTCATGATTGGGTATTCAGTGAAGGAGTCAGAGGTGATGAGGGCACCTATTCCGAGTATAAGGGGTTGTTGTCTGGTACTGGACTGACAAGGGGCTGCCGTCTCTTTGAGAGAGAAATACAAGAGCAACTATGGGGCAGGGAATATTCGCATGTCTAACAGAAATACGGATAGAGAAGGGGAAGACGGAGAATTAAATCCAAGTTGAAGATCCTCGCTTCGAGAAAAGATCAGGGATCGAGAAAACAGGGTGGGATCATGGGAAGAATTGGATGGTTAGATATGCTCGCATGCACCCAATAACTCAACTTTAAAGGGTGGACAGTCGGATTATTGACCTCGGCTCGAAATGCGGTGAATACAACTCGCGTGATAGACAACGTGAAGACCGAAATATGTTGTTGATTTGTTTAAATCGAACCTTTTCTCGTCCGATTGTTTCCAAAACAACGTTTAAAAGATGGAGGTCAAAGGCATCCATCCATTAGAATTAAAAGTGACAGGACCGTCAGCGCTGAATGGCCACTAAAAGCGGTTGCGTCATGGGCGTTAATACAGGGGCACCTTTCAGAGGGAAATGGCCAGACAGCCGGATTTGTAGCGGAGACTGATTTTCTATGAGCGTTGATCCTTGCTGAAAAGCATGTGAAGACCGCAGTTGATTTGTCAAGAGGAGGTTGGAGGATCATCTAGTCTGCATTTTCAGCTGGAAATGCAGTTCCTAGTTGATTTAGCATCGCCAACGGCCAAGACTCATGATGTCTATGATACTTGTGTTATGTGGTGGCTTACGTTTGTGTATCGCATTTGGGGAAAGGATATGAGCAACTCGTGGATCTTGATAAGGCGGAGAATTGATATGAGTTAACAAAACTTGAGCCAGCATGATGCCGATATGTATTTGTAGGCTGGTCGATGAAGACTCTGTAGTGCTATGCAGCAGCAATGATGAAATAGATTGAGGTATCTTGGTCAATTACCATCCCCAACCAGCCAGATACTGCATAACATCTTCAGCTGTGACCTGATTGTGTTTTGTTTCTCAGGCTGTCAATCTCATCCACATCCAGGGTCTCGCCACTCATAGATTCGAGATACAAACCCTTGAATTTGGCTTTTTACCCCAGTCTCCAGTCTGGAGTTGCTGACTGATACCCGTTTCTCGGCCAAGGTACGTACCGGAGCGGGATGCCGTGTCGCGCGCCTACCCAAAAGGATGCCGAGGCAGTCCGGCCAATGCTCTCTTCATGCTAGGTTCGGCGTCCAGGGATCTTTGAGCCGCTGCCGATGGGCTTCCGTCTTCGCACCTCGACTTTAGCATACTTAATTTGTTTTTACCAAGCAATTGTATACTAGAGATTCTCTCTTTTCCATTCCCTTTGCGGCCTTGTTCATTGAGAAAGAACCCCCCAAAAGCGATGCGGTGATCCCCCCGTTTGCGCTTCGCTTCGTACCCGTCTCCATCCTCCTCCGCGACCTATACCGATATTATAAACAAGCTTGAGCTGAAGCCAAGATGGCATCTTCTTCGCAGTCGGCTACAGCCTCAAGCAAGCGACGGAACCGCAGGCGTCGCCAGGATAAGCCTTCTATTGCTGCCAAGCTCATCCTCGACGATCATATCAAAAGTGATGTCGGGATTGTGTCCGAAGACATCTTTCGCGATCTCTTCCCCCATCTAAGTAACGGTGAGTCAAGCGCACTCTTCGATGCGGATATATACTAGAACAACAGCTCAGCTCAGCTCTACTCAGGCGCCACCGAAGACGTCCGCCATATTGCGATCGCTCCATGGGCGCCCAACGCGACCCCTGCCGATAGTCCGTGGTCAATTGTGCCGATTATAGAGTCTTACGCCATCGCGCCCTCGACTATCCGATTCTCTCCTTCATCCGCCTCCCTACAGAGCTTCGCTGTTACTCTGCAACAGGTTGCGCCCTCCAAGCTGTCAAGCCACAGTCGTGGTGGAATTGAAATCCTCGTCCTCGATGTCGCTCCCATACCTCTTGAGACCGTCTTTGTGAGCTTGGAAAGCGAGTTGACGAAAAGGCTCGAGAATGGAGAAGGCACCTTCTTTCGGGATCACCCTGCCAGTTCCAAGGAGAAGAACGCTGCCGACTCAACACCTGATGATCGGCTCATAACTTCTCTGAGGGCTGCCCTGGGCAGTCTCAAGGTCGTACATGCGGGTGATCTATTCCCGCTGCCTCTACCGCCGCACCCTCTTACACACGTTCCTCCGAATCCCGGCAAGATTATGTTGTGCGAACCTGTTGCCCAGGGTGTGCTAACAGAGTCGACTAAGATTATTCTTATGCGCGGTCGCGTCCATACCAAGCAGATTCGCCGTGTTGCTTCCATGACCGCGAGCCAGCAACTGAATGGCGTTGCTGAGGATGAAGACGATACCAGTAACGATCAGTTTTATTCTGCGGCCGAGGACCGAGACAAGTCAGGCACCATGACTGAGGATATGGAGTCTGCTACAGAGACCGAGGCAGATCTGTCCGATTCTGAAAATGAGGATGAGCTCTCAGATGACTCTATGGACGACATGATCTCTTTACAAGCACCGACATTGCCAACAACCAATGCTAGTGGAGTGTCGACATTACAGCCAGGATCGCCAATGACAGTTGGAACGCTGCGCGGTAGAAAGACCAACGGAATTGCTACTCCTGGTTCTGTATTTTCCAACTTTACCGCAACTACCGCTCGAGCAGATAAACCTAGAGGTCGATTGTTCAAAGCCCAGGGTCTGATGGAGCAAATCCCCATCGATATTCTACACCCGAAGCCATCTTTGGAGGACGACGAGGAAGCGCGAATCTATGTCGACGTAACATCGCTATCTCGGATCGGATGTTTCTCAGGAGACTGGGTCAGAATCGAAGCTGCCGAAGAACCCCCCGCCAACGGATTCGGCGCTTTCGGTCTCGGTAGCTTTGGACAAATTGAGTCGGAACCCGCTAAGTGGCGACCTGTTCGAGTTTTTGGTCTCCCTGAGGGTTATTCGCAGCGTCCTATGACCAGGATACCTAGCGCCAAGCATGGAGAGAGGAGATTGTCTTTCTTTGAGTCGCAAATCCAGCGACCTGCTAGCCCTACGGCATACGCGTCTCCCATTCTCTTGACCAATCTTGACGATGCACCGTACCTACGCCTTGCGCCCCTGAAGAAGGCTTCATATCAGGGTAAGGGGACAATTCCAAGGTTCACTAGCGCAGCTCGACCCCCTTATGCTCGAGACATTACAATCCATCATATCCGAACGCCAATCTCTGCCGAGCGGGCTTTCCAGACCGCTGTTCTGGGTGGCTTGAAACGATACTTTGCACAGAAAATTCGTCTTGTTCGAAGCGGAGATCTCATTGCCGTTCCGGTTGATGCAGAACTCGGTCGCACACTCCAGGAGATGCCTGGTGCCGGTGGCTCTGAGGTGGATGATGTGATGGCACTTACGGCTGGTGGCCAGGAAACTGGAAAGCAGCCTTCGAAGTTCGACAGCGTGGCCTGGTTTAAGGTTGGGCACATCCAGATTCAAAAATCTGACGAAGACGAGGATGGAAGTGCCGAGGCTTTCTGGGGATCAGTTGCTTGTATAGACAGCTCATCTGTCGCCATGCACGGTTCAGGCTTTGAGACAAGCAGGATACCTGGCATTAAGCAGAGCACATGGCAGTATTACCTTGGCCTCAAGAAGACACCCAGGAAGGCTTCTGATACAACACCACCTCCGATCCAAGAGCCTGAGTTGCCGTACGTATCACCTCTAAGACGTCAGCTGAGGGAGTTGATTGCAGCTGCTACAAGCACAAGGGCCATACATCTAAAGATGCCGCCTGTCGCAGTTCTCTTGACCTCAACTCATCGCAACATTGGAAAGTCAACTATAGCAACAGGCGCTTGCTCTGACATGGGTCTGCACACATACACAATCGATGCGTACGATATCCTTAGCGAGGGAAGCGGCAGTGGAAGCGACGTCAAAACTGAAGGTTTCCTCAGAACGAGGGCAGAACGTGCCATGACCTGCGGCCCTGAGTGCTGCGCGCTACTCGTCAGGCACGTCGAGGCGCTTACTGCTGATCGCATTGAGTCAACAATCAAGGAGATCCTGGAAGACACGCGAGTGCTAATTGCCACCACTAGCGAGGTTGACAAAGTACCTGATGGCGTTCGAGCGTTGTTTACACATGAACTGGAAATGACAGCCCCTGATGAGGCAGAGCGTGAGTCTATCCTTAAATCCATCATCAGCGATAGGGGCGTCAGTCTTGAACCATCTATCGACCTCAACTCAATTGCCCTCAAGACTGCTGCGCTTGTGGCTGGTGACTTGGTGGATGTTGTCGAGCGGGCTTCTATTGCTCAGCAGTCACGATTGGAGCAGCTTTCGGCAAAGAATACGCAAGACAATACAGTCATTACCGTGCGAGATGTTCAGGTTGCTGGTGGCCCTCTCGCCCGCTGTTTGACAAAGGGAGACTTCGAGATTGCTGTCGAGGCAGCTCGTAAGAACTTCTCTGACTCTATTGGCGCACCCAAGATTCCCAATGTTACTTGGGATGATGTTGGTGGTCTGAACAATGTCAAGGAGGCTGTCACCGAGACTATTCAACTACCGCTCGAACGCCCCGAACTCTTCGCAAAGGGTATGAAGAAGCGATCGGGTATCCTATTCTATGGTCCTCCAGGAACCGGAAAGACACTGCTGGCCAAAGCGATCGCTACCGAGTACAGTCTCAACTTCTTCAGTGTCAAAGGACCGGAGCTGCTCAACATGTATATCGGAGAATCGGAAGCCAACGTTCGACGTGTGTTCCAACGTGCTCGCGATGCTCGACCTTGTGTTGTTTTCTTTGACGAGTTGGATTCCGTGGCGCCTAAACGAGGCAACCAGGGCGACAGCGGCGGTGTTATGGACCGTATTGTCTCACAACTTCTGGCAGAACTGGATGGCATGTCTGGAGGTGATGACGGTGGCGGCGGTGTCTTTGTCATTGGCGCAACCAACAGACCTGATCTCTTGGATCCTGCTCTTTTGCGACCTGGTCGATTCGACAAGATGCTCTACCTCGGCGTCTCTGATACCAACGACAAGCAGCAGACCATCTTGGAGGCATTGACAAGAAAGTGAGTTTTACAAAATCATATCATTAGGAACTTGATTGCTAACTGCTATAGATTCACCCTCCACCCTTCGGTGTCGCTCGCGTCTGTGGCCGAAAAACTGCCCTTTACCTACACTGGTGCCGATTTCTACGCCCTGTGCAGTGATGCAATGCTCAAGGCCGTCACGCGCCAGGCCACAGCAGTTGACAACAAGATCCGCGCCATCAACGCCGACCCGGCAACCCACCATCCCATATCAACAGCTTACTACTTTGATCACTACGCCACGCCCGAGGATATCGCCGTCATGGTTCAGGAAGAAGACTTCCTCGCAGCCAACGACGAGCTCGTGCCCAGTGTCAGTGCAGGTGAGCTGGCCCACTACGAGAATGTGCGGGCCATGTTCGAGGGAGGTCAGGAGAAAGAGAAGGATGAGAGACCGCCACCAGCTCAACGCGTTGTGTCAGGGGCTTCGACCTCCTCGAGGGGCAGGGGTAGGGTGGTGGCTTCGGGATCGAGTAAAGGCAAAGGCAAGGCTATCGCATTGACGAGCGGCGATGAGTTTGACGAGGAAGACGAGGTGGACGATGTAAATGGAAGATCAAAGGGTAAAGGAAAGGCGCCGATGGGTTTCCAGGATGGCACGGCGAGCGACGATGATGGATTGTATTAGTCGGAGACGGGCAATATTACATTATTGTATAGGCTATTGTACATTGGGGGTAGTGGAGGGGAGATTGATCATTAGACTAGTAGTACATTGGGTATGCCCCGAGGTGGTATCTTGGGTGAGCTTCACTTGGAAGACTGTACAGTATTTCCTCCCATCTAAGACGTTGAAAATGTCTTTGGTTCCTTCTGTTTCTGGTGTCTATCAGTTCTTGGTCTCTTTAGGCTTATCCTTGGTTGCCGCCGTAGCTGTTGCAGGCTTCTTGTCTTCTTCGTCGTCACTGTCGTCCTCGTCACTGTCATCATCGTCTTCGTCGCTATCATCCTCATCGCTGTCGTCATCCTCCTCCTCCTCGTCGTCTGATGTCTTCTTGGTTGCCTTATCTTCCAGCTTGGGCTCCTCCTTTATCGCCGTCTTGGCCTCAACAGCCTTGATTTCGTCTGGGCTTGCGTCGGCGACAGCACTGCCTGTCGAAGTCTTCCTGACAGCAGTTTCTGATCCCTCCTTGTTCGTCTTCTTGCCGTCCTTGCCATGGACCTTTTCTCGCAAACTCTGCAGACGAAGGTCCTTCGCCTTTTGCGCAGCGTCTTCGGCGACGGATCGGATGGGCAGGGTCGTTTCTTGCTTCTTTGACTCTGTGGGCTTTGCGGCCGGCGCGGCGGCCTTGGTCTCTGGCAGCGGAGGCGCGGGAGGCGCAGGTTTGGGAGCAGCGGCCGCGGTTGGTGCGGACTTGGCGGCGGGCTTTGAGGCAGATGCTGCAGGAGCGCCGCCGCCGACATTGATGGGCCTCTTTAGCGGAGGATCGGGGAGCTTCTGGTGGATGGAAGGGATGGTGTGTTCGTCGTAGAAGATCTTGACATGCTGCTTGAGTTCGCCGTATTCGTTCCAGTCTTCGATCTCAACAATATCCTAGAAGCCACGTGTGTCAGTTATATGAAGTCAAGGTAGTACCAGAGGGAATTTTTGTCGTACACCTAGAACCATGCCCTCCTGGACCAGACCAGGTAGTTTTCTCACGCGGCCGCTTTCATCTTTGCCTGCTCTTCTGCCCCAGAGCATGCGCGCCTTTTGGTCGACGGCAATATCGACAGCTTTGAAGGGAACGCGGTTGGCGCGCAGGATGGTTTCGAGACGCGACGTCGCAGTGACGATGTGGGAGGAGCCGGCAGTGAGGGAAGTGTAGATGTAGAGGGCGGGATCTGTCGAGTAGGAAGCCATGCTGGGTGGTGAATTAATGTTGATATTGTTTGAATTATTGAGTGTTGTTGTTGTTCAGGGTATCTGCATCGTTTGGTTTAGAATTGAATGGTAGGTATTAACGTTAGTAGCTGATAAGGTGCCGGTAATTTACTTGTCTAACGTAGGTCACGAAGGTATGGAGCTACTAGACGTAAGCAGCTAGAGATGTAGGTACCTTTCTTTATAAAAGGCTATGAGGAGTACCTCTTACATGGAAAAAAGGAGAAGCGATGTGTCAGGTGTCTCAACTCCTGAGCGCGCCCGGAATGAGGCTACAGCGCAACTATTATTACTGTACATGCGGGGGAGGGGCTGCTGGTGGTGGAAAAGTCCCCTAATAATCTGCGAGTGTTTTCACCATGACGAATATTTCAGGGGGAATAGGGATTAGAGCGATGCTAGAGACTAGAGAGATCGTGAGATCGAGAGCGTAGTTTTCATGCATAGGGTACAGTAGTATAGTCAGGAACCTTCTGTATTTGATTCGTCCATTTGAATGAATAGTTCCATGGCTACGTAATACTCTTTGTCTATTTATCGTCATTATATGACCTTCAAAGCACGAATGTAAACAATGAAGAGCCCCTAGCATCTAGAATTGTACTTTAGGTACTCCGTACTCCGCAGGTATGGGCTATCATTACTGTGGCTAATAAGTTGCAGTCAAGTTATTATTGGTGGCATCCCATACAACAGTGAGGCTGGTTTCTAAAAACTGCACAGGAAGGAACCCACCGCGTCGTCAGCTCTCCCTTCCCTTCTATCTTTCGACCAAGTATTTCCCTTTCTTCCATCCCGTCAATTCCTTTCTCTAACAAGACATGTTTCCTCCTTTTCAACATTTATATCCAACAGTACAGGTTCCATGGCACTGACATCTATCCTGAACATTCATTCGTATCAACTCTCGGCTGCCGAGGCCACGCCAACTGAATTCGGAATCGCCCAACGACAACATCAGCGAGCGCATGGACAACGCAGTGCAGCCTACTGATGCGCCTTGAAACGCATATTGGACAATTCCAAGCCTCTTCCACTCAATCCGAGCCAAGACATAAGACACTGGGCCAAAGATAGCCAAGCGGTCTGCATCAGCAATTTTCTGTGTCTCCAAAGGAAGCAAAATTCGTCGCTTACAATACAACAATCTCGTGTTGATCCCTACCTCATATATATTTATTGGCGCTGCAAATGATAGTTGCTGTTGGCGGGTAAAGCCCCATCGGCTAGTCGCCGCTCTTTCGCTCTCCTTTCTCTTCCATCTCCTCTCATTGATGCGGTGTGCCGGTTCATGACATGGGCACCACCCGCAAGACACAACAACTTGCCGCTAAGTAGATCCAGTCCCGGGGCCATTTTAGCTCAAGCATGCCGCTCGCAATAACAAAGGTCCCGCCCCTGGCTAGCCATAGCCATTCGTCTTTAACCTTGGTTCCGGTCTTGGCTCTCGGTATGGCTGTCACTGGACGCTGATCCACGATCTGGATGGCGTTTTAAGTGTCTCAAGCCTTGTGCACGCACTTAAACTGAGGCGCTTGCAACCAGGTGTGAGTCTGTGAGACTCTCTGCGAGTGCAGTTGTCTTTGTGGTTTGGTCAGAGATGTGTTTGCGATTTGTTTTCCTTTCATGACCAGCTCCTGGTGGATGCATGGTGGGATAATTCTCTCGTCAGAGGCGTTATATGAAGCCGTTTCATAACCTTGTCTAAGGCGCCGCATCCTTGGACGTTGAATGAGGCGTCAACCTACCTACTCCCTAGGCTCCTTGGTCCTCATCATGGGTCCGGGAAATTGTGCATCCAGCGATGCTACCAGACTTCGCAATTGGCTCTGTTGGCTGCATCAGTGGGTGGCCAAGTTGCACAAAGAATAAAGCTTTGAAAATTTTCTTTGTCTTCTGACTCATTTGACCTCTTTGTAGCTTTGTTGACCTTTGACCTCCCACCGCCCTATGACAGTCGGCCAACTCATACAAACCACGCAAATTGCTAAAATATGTAGATGCTTTTTGCGCTGGCACGGCTCCAGCAAAGCCTATCCCTGCCGACCCGGCAATGATTGATTGGTTCAGTACCTGCAGCCGAAGGCAGTCTGCCAACAACCGATGCTTCCTTGCAGGGATGGGACCGGGACCAGAACAAAGCTAGACTAGGATACGCACTCTAACTCAGGGACGAGCCAGTCAAAGGCGCAGCGGCAAAGGCTTCCCCGATCCTCAGCCAGGTTTCCGCCTTTTGTTGGATCCAATCAGAGGCGCTGTTAAATGCAAGGTACTGTCGTGGTACGAATGGAAACCAGTTGGATGCCGGAACTAAGTCTTTGCTCCAGGGACTCAGTTGATGAGGTGACAGCAGACTGGAGGGATTTTCATAGTGAGTTGGGCTAGACAGGCAGGGGTCAAGTATTGGCATTATGGGCAGAGATTAAGTCCCGCTGCTTCGCGAAAACTACAAGTCTCGCTCAGCATCCGCCTCAGACGCCTCGTTTGTCTTCCTCTGGTTTTACTCACGTTGCGCTTTCCAGCCTTGTGCTATACTCTCCTTAACCGATTCTTGATACTATTCTTTGTGCTTCGCACGCTTCATTCTTTTTCACTCAACCCTTCAAGAATCGTTTCAGCACTCTCAGAGTCACCACTGTTCTTTTCACAACAAACAATCAACATGCACTTCACCAGCATCTTCATTGCCGCCGCTGGCGCCTCGGTCGCCGCTGCTCAGGACTATGCTCCTCCTCCTCCTGCGGAATACCCTCCTCCGGCTGATGAGAGTACCAGCACTACTACCATGACCTCTACCACCACGCAGTACATCACGCTCACTGAGTGCAACCCTACTGTGACCGACTGCCCTTACCGTACCACAACCTCAACTCAGGTTGAGGTTACCACTTCGATTGTTGAGCCTGAGGTTACCACATCAGCTGCCACGCCCGAGGTTACCACTTCAGCGGTTGAACCTGAGGAGCCTACCACCTCGGTCTATGTTGCCCCTACCACCAGCGTGTATCTGCCCCCAGTTGTCAACACTACCAGTGAGGAGGTTCCGGAGGTTCCTACTATCATCTACACCCCTACCATCATCAGCACCACCAAGCAGGCGGCTCCCAGCGCGAAGACCACATTCTACCCTGCTGGTAACACTACCACCCATGCTGGCCCTACTGCTCCTGTCACTGCCACCCACAAGCTTCCTGTTCCTGGCAGCAACACCGACGTGCCCAAGGTGCCCGGCAAGCCCGAGCAGCCTGGTTATGAGGCTCCTCCCCAGCAGACCCCAGTGGTTACCGCTGGTGCCAATGGCCTCATTGCCTCATCGGGCTTCCTTGGCGCTGCCATGGTTGCTGCCTTCATGGCTCTCTTCTAGACGCGTCGTCTATCTTGGTTCGATGATCTAGTCTGTTGGCAGATCTTTTTTCTTCTTTCTCTTCATGGTACCTGTTATTCTTCTCTGGGGACGGCTGTTTGGAGGCTTTTATGAAAGACGCAATTCCTGTGGCAAGACCATATTCTTTTCGAGACGGGCTACTGTGTGGTCAGTGGTTCCTTGCAGGTCATGGGAATAAGCGCATGAGATACCAGCGTGGAGTTTTCTGAATGCACCATGTGTCAGGATACTTAGTACGCATGTGCTGTTTGTTTCTGGGTAGGGAGGCGGATACCTCGGAACGTTGTGGAGTTTTTAGAATATTCTTCTTGATTATGGTAGAGTCGTGGAAATTGAATTGATTCACGAGGACATGCTTGGTCATTTTGGTTATTGATTTGTGATGAGTTTTGTGCTTAGGAGAGCTGATTCTTGCTTGTGCAGGCTGAATCAGCAGAGACCACTGGTTAGCCAATGCCTTTGGTAGGTATGTTTGCATGTAAACATAAGCTGATGCGATGATGCCGAGACTTTCCCCCTGTGCCGTTGCAATGGGAGGTGTCATGTTGTCGACATAAGCAACATGGTCTCAAGTATAGCAGTGTAGTAATACTATGTAGTATGTATATCGATACAGGCCTCGTACCGCGCGGCACATGATTGATGAATGTCGTACGTGCAGTAGGTAGTTCTGTGCAACCACACTCGAGCACAGCACATATTCTGCCTTTTATTTTGTCTGTTTATGGCGGCTCAACTGCACAACCACCAAAGAAAAGAAACTAGTCATTTTCACATAATGCAAGACCGTTGCTCACGTGGTGACCACACAAGAGACAAGCCTTGGCATTTACTGACCTGTCATTACTACATAGTAGTTATCATCTTTTACCATCATTCATAACATGTACAACACCCTCTCTCACTCTCCATCTCGTACACATGCCATCGGGACATCTCCCTGGCCCTGCACAGCTGAGAAATAGCCCTGGGTCAAGGGAACAATTGCTACATCAGGCAATTCAAAAGACGTTCCTAGCAGGCTGCATATACAACGTCTCCAGTTTGTCAAGGGCACTGTAGATCTCACTCAGCCGCATATGGTGACGTGCAGCAATTGTCTTACGTACAATGTGTAGCCAAATTGTTTGTTATTCATGAGAAAGCAAGAGAGAAGAAAAAGGAAAAGGACAAAAAAAAGAAACAAGACAAGAGAAGACAAGGGGCTTGAATTGCATGCAGAGGGATACGAGCAGATTGCCATAATTGGAATAAGAAAAAAAAGAGAAAATGTTTGCTATCACCTTGACAGTAAAGATCGTCCAAGTCCGCTTCTCGTCGGCCCGGCCCACGTTGAGCGGACCGGCGGGACACAACACTCCCCGGGGAACCTAAATTGACTACCACAAACGAACAGAGAGAGAATCATATCATGTTCCCTGAGTGGACTCGACTATTTAATTGTGGCTTTAGAGTTCAATCTTTAGGTTAAACGGTTACTAGTCTAGTTCAATTCAGCTCTTGGTCTGTCCAATTGTAATATGCATGTTAACTATATACTACAGATAGTATTAATCCTGTTGTCTCTGAGAACACACAATAAACGCATTCCACCACTCACATCTCTCTGAAGAATTTCTTGGAAGAGCCTCTTCTGATTCCCATTGTCCATCCAACTCATACAATCCTCTTGTTTGGCTCGAGATGCCAAGCGGAGATGTAAAGCACGCCAAGACACCCATCACATCATGCCAAATGATATTCATACATGTACTGCACCTAGCTAAAGGTCATCAGCTCATATTAACCCAGTGAAAGCCCTCGAGTGTCATACCGTGGATTCTGACGATTAAATGGCGGCGCAATTTGTCACTTTGTGGTCTAGCCTTGTGGCAATCCCAATGCTAAATGCTACTAGTTCTGTCAGTATAAGAACTCATCAGTGCGAAACGAGACCGCGCCTACTATATAGTATCTCGCCTCAATGACACGATAGTGTGGGTTCAAGTTGGATTTAGTACGGTATTAGACAAAGGCGGCTAAAGCAATGATCCAGTTACTCCATAGATGTCAGATATTAGAAACATGCTGTCGTACTATTCAGGCTCAAATCTGCCCCCCTAACCCTAACCATATGCACCTCGCTTAAACGGTCCTTAATCCATAGTTGCCGAGTAGTTAACAGTAGTTGTTGATATTCTCTGCCTTGTCTTATATGCATTTCGTCAGCCTTTCCCTCCCGCGTCATGATTCACAAGCCCCAACTAAACCCTGTCAATTTTGGGCCTCAGCACGTGGAAACCACGGTCATGTCATGTCATATCATGTCATGCCCTGTTTAGGTCCTTAACCGAGGACATGTCTTACATGCCTTCTGGGGGGTCATAGTAGTCCCACACCCTGTTCGACCCGTCACGCCGGTTCAAACTGTCTTTTTCAGCTCTGCTCGCCGGAATACGAAACCGAGCTGCGCAGGCCCGGTAGGGACAATATTAGAATGACCCATTGCTGAAGCTTCAACCGCGGAAACCATAACATGCTGACGCTATGAACTTGGACACGTAGAAGAACACATCGGGCAGAGAGTGTTGTCGCCCTTAGCTATGTTTTGGCAATTGTGGCTAGCGTTGTGTTCGCAGAGACCGTCCGCGTAGTCGAAAAGCTCCGAGAAGATTGTGTCGACCTTGGTGTTTGTGTCTGGTCGCATCGTGCAGCGGGTATGGGGATTCGTCTCGTCCTTCGACATTGAAGTTATCGTAAGAGACTATTGTCTTGTGTGGTTGATTTTCGATGTGGTGCTTAGCCGGTTTGCAGGAGATGGACAATCCCTTATTGCAGAGGAAACAGGAGAGTATTGTGACAAGATATAAAAGCTACGGGTTGCCCGGTAGCCAAGTGATAACAAAAATGCCAAGGATTCAACACTTGCGTACGATCAAACAAAGATGAGTCTCTGGTGCAGTGTCGACGAGACTAAGTTCAACAACCGCTTCGAACGAGGTGGTTGGCCGTAGTTATATAAGGCTGAAGGGGAACGAGCGACTCGCAGCTACATAAAGTTCTCTCCCAAGATTAGCGGGAATCTCGGCTTTTTATAGAAATTGGCTCGCAATCTAGACGGGGGGCTTTGGCTCTAGGCTGGTCGTCCTGGGTCCTACCTTGAGGGACTTCAGCTGAATCTCGGGCGTACATCGTCATCGGGCAAGTTTCCTCATCTCTCTTTTCTCAATGCAGCCCTTGCTTGCTTGCGTATCGAGTTGTATGCAGCAAAGCGGCGGATGAGAGGACACAAAGATACCAGAGCACCACCTGTGCACCGAGCCACTGGTACCCAGCCTTGCCTTGTCGCCAGGCACGCTATGCCGTTGGCTGTAAAACCCTCCTTCTCGCACCACCAATCCCAATATGGCGGCTGATTGTCTCACTCCATGTCTTGATCCCCTTTGTTTCTAGAAAGCCGCTCTGCGTCAACGCCAGTCGGCAATGGGTCTGAACTGCTGCAGTAGGATCCTACATGGACGGACAGGGGTGATATATGCCTGTGAGATGCGAGTTTGCCAAGGTGAAGTTACGGTGATCCCGCTCTTCTGCGATGCAACGGTACTGCCGGCCTCTGCTCGACTGTGCTCGCCTGTTGTCTCTATGTGCCGTACTCCGTTCTCTTAGGACATTGTTTACTGACCTGGCCGGAGTGGCGGGAGCAGAAATACCACCTCATACTCGCATCTCACAGGCATATATCTTCAGTAGAGCCAGAGAGCCTACGGGGCCAAGGAGAGGCTTCCTGCCTATTTCATGACAAGTGGCGAGAAGCCACCCACGCTACCCGTTTATACTGCATATCCAGCATCTTGTAGCATCGCACATCAAGAATTGCGGCCATTTCCCCGCAACTTGACGGGCCGCAAAGTTCATAGCGCTCTTCCGTTCCGTCCTCCATCGCGTCGAAGCCACTGACAACGTATTATGGCACAGAAATTGATATGTGAGTATTTCATTACACACGCCATTGGGTGCTCTGTGCTTGTGTGGGGGCTGGTCAATCCATGAGGGGGACGGGACAAGACGCAGGAGTCGGCCATACTCCTTGTTGGCCCGCTGTATATCTGCGATTCGTATGTATGTATGTGCTGCCGGTCCCCCATGGCCTCAAGTGACTCCACGCGGAAGAAGTGTCTCGACCCGGTGCGGAGCCATGAACATCTTTGGCTGGATGATATGAAATTGTACCAAGGGATCGGAAGACGACCTTATCTCAAGGATTCATCTTCCGTGGCATGATGCTCTGTATAGCGTCTGCCAAGCCGTTGTGATCCACCAAGATCGATATGTTCTCTATTTGCGTTCATCCCTGTATGTTTGTGTTACACGCGCAGCCTGCGCTTCTAGGGTATCGTGATGGCAAAGAGATGCGTATGACGGTAAGCCATGCCTTGTCAAAAACTGGTGACGAGCATGACGACCAAGACGCCCGTCGGTCTTACGGTGGAGTATGTGTGACAACCCTTTGCCGTCGGCAACGACCGGTTGATGAGTCCCTTAGGCCGCATCGAGTGGTTGGCCAGGACAATGTCATGAGTGAGACTTCAGACCTCCGTGAAATAGAACAAAGTCATGTTGCCAGTGGTGATTAATGCATGCGTGGTTTATGCCATCCACCCAAGGATTGTCTGAGTTTACTGATTCCTAAGCCACCATACCCAGTAATGATGCACACAATAAAGTCAAACCCCCACCATGTTTGTGAACTCGCAGACTTACCAACAAAGACATAAGTCCTGCATCTGATATGAAACGAGGGCCTGGGCATCGGAAATCGACAATGTTGGATCCCGAACCTTGTCTTGGCCTGCGCTGGTGGTCAACGGTCAAACAGCCCGTCTTTGATACAGGCTAAACCGGTCACGGCCTTTTATGCTTACCCTAGTGTTGGACATGGTTGACCAGGGCCATGAGAGTGCGATATAATTCGTCTAAGTCAGGATAAGATGCAACCTTCTTCCCAAGATTCCACAAGGCCCAGACATTCTGTATTTGTGACGAGAAAAAAAAAATGATGAACATGTCCACCATCAAGGCACAGTTTAGTAGCGGGCGTATACCTTGAACAAATCTGGTAGTTTCCCCTTACCCAATGGTGGATATGTGACAAGAATGGCCAGGCATAAAATTATCCTCAGATGAATTTGGGGGTCTACCGGCCTAGAGAGTGTGTCAAAAGCTGTGGACCCCTGGAAAGCAACCATTTCTAGCGCAGCGAGTACTAAGTGATAGAATCGACGTCGAGCGAAGAATGTCTCAGACGTTCACATCGTACATCCAGGTGATTGACATAAAATAGTCTTTCCAACACCGGACCATGCTGCCCATGTGTTAACAGCTGGTCGAATTCCAAGACGAACGTGGCCGCGAAGATGTTTGAGGTGTCCTTAGGTATCTTCTTATCTTGAAACTGGCTTCTTTGGCTACCCGGGCATGTAAAGCTGAAGTGGGCAAGCAACTAAGCGAGGCGCCTAGTTTCGATCTATCGTATGAACCAAACACCCAGCAGCATCGTAATTGGTTAAAGAACGACGGTTAGAAGTAGTGGCTGTATGAAAGGTCTCGTAAACCAGCTGATGCTGCTCGGCCTGGTCATGGATTCTCCATTTTGATCTGTCAGTTTTCATTGGTGTAAGTGAATAGTCACTTTCCAGAAAATGTTGCCGGCATTTAGGAACGGATACCTCTCCTAGTATCCAACCTCGCGGTGGCACGACGTTTGAATGCCACCCATTCCTATCGGACCTGTGACTGTAAACGGCAGGAAGATGAGATCCAAATGATAGTTGGATGAACTTGTTTCTTTCAAATTCCGATGCCGATGACGTTTAAGATTGGGAAGCGTGGGTCGGAAAAAGAGAAACAAATCAAGCCAATCACATCCAAATCTAAGTTTGGCACAAGAACGTTTCTTGGGAAATTGATCGAAGCAAATGAGTTGTCAATGTTGAAAGTCATATTGTTTCGGCGACAGGATGCGTGGTTCGTATGGTGCATTAAGTAGTTGATATAACAGCCATAAGAGTAAGTATCGAGTGTGTAAAGGATGCCACGAGACCGAAACCTTAGTTAGCTACTGGCTGAAGATGCCCAGACGGCTTCAGCTAGCTTTGCATACGTTCTATGAGGTGTGCATGGCCATGTAAAGGAGACAAGGGGAAGATGGGGATGACGCCCTAGAAAGGTTGAGAAGGTATGGCACATGAAAGTGATATCAATGAGGTAGACCGAATGTATTGGCGATGATTATCGTTTCATGGAGAGAGTGCTTGGAGCGAAAGGAGCATCATGTCGAACTGAAGTGAGGTTGGATGAAGTTGACAGGAAGTGTTTAACAAGGCAACACAGGAAGTAAGCGCGAGCACGTGCTCTTGAGCTAAGTTAGCTCGCAAGCGCGAAGTGAAGTTGTCTTCCTGACTGTTCAGGAAGGAAAGCTGGGTACCACGGAGAAGTCCCTTCCGGATTCATACTTGCCGCGGCCGGGTACCTTTAGGTGGGAGCCTCATCGGCAGAACCTAGAGAAGGGTTGACTAGCATGGGCATATGGTAAGCTGACATTGAAACTACATAAGCAAGAAAGCTAGGTCCATTTGGCGGGGATCCTAAGGGATAACATAACTTGATGCCATCGACTTCAGAACTTGGAAAGACAAATATAGTCGATTATTCGGGACTCTATCTATTGTGGTCTGATTGATTAATACCATAGCACAATACATGAAAAGACTAGAATGTCCAGCATGGATATTGATATTTCAGAAGGCCATCCTCAAATGCTGTTCTCGTCCAGTTTCAGGGCTCTATCGTGAAAAGCCGAAGCTAGTTGATATATACGCCACTAGCCGTTGGAGTTTTGGAGTAACGCGTTCCTGGACGAATAAGAAAGCAAAACAAATTCAGGGGAAACCTGTTTGTGTTACCTTACCTACAAAGACCCAATGGTTTGGTACCAGGCCCCGTCTTCATGATCAGGTTGGTCATCCTCATTAAAGCCGCGATGCCCCCGAGAGTCGCTCCTTTGCATCAAGTCTTTCTCTCCTGTACTGCTCTCTTTCAAAACGGCTCAAGTCTTTCCCAAAGACATGCTATATCTATCTACCTTCAAGTAAGAAGTCAAGTCTCTGACCTGATTAGACAGGCCATTCTTGATATTGTATCCCGTTCTTCTTGGCCCCGCTGCCAGCCACACTCGAGTACGATTCGTCAAGAACCATCATCCTTCCTAACTCAACTCAGTTTATCCGAATCGAATCGAAAGTCCGTTTACTCCCCCCTTCGACCAAACAAAGGCCCATACAATGTTTTACACATAGGTGTCATGCTCTATATGGATTTTGCCAAACCTCATCGATCTACGATTGCAATCTCTCCCGCCGCTACAGTTACAAAAGATCATTGATGACAGCCTATATCATCGTGGATGTTTTGTTATTGTGTATCCATGGCTTATAGATATTGAATACTTAAGGTATCTAGCATGAAGCGATCTTGACCATCTGAGGCATACTCCTTCAACGACAAGACTACCAAGAATGGGAGAACAAAAAGATCTGTATATACTTTCTATGCAGAAAGAGATGGGAAGATGATGAAAGAAACAGTTTCCCAAAGAACTTAGCTTTAGGGACTTCGAGCCGCGAGGAAGTTTCAAACAACGGTACAGCTTCACAACGATGCCCACGAAGACGAGAGAACATTATGCGACGCTTCCTATCCAACTTGCGAGCGATAACGAATCGATGAAATATACCCAATGACTCAGACGGCGGTTTATTGCTCTATTTCTATACTTAGCTATAGGAAGACCCAGGTTCTAGGCTCTTGACTGCATCTAGGTCGAGGCCGTTGAACTAGACTCGAGTCGATACCATCTATAGTAGGAGGAGAATGCCTCGAAGCAACCCTCAGAGGCCATGCCCATCCATCTTACTCCTTATTTCGAGATCCTCATACATGAACTGCCAATTTTGCGGCTACAGGTCAGGGGATAAGTCGCATCTGCCCCTGTCTTCGTCGATAAGGTTAGATCAGGGTACAGTATGCTTGGCATGGACCCTTAGTGCTTTATGTAAGCGGTGACGAAGCTTGGCGACCGACTATCGCTATCCAGACGCGATGACCAGCGAAGACATTGACGGCAGATCAAGAGATGTAGTGGGGTGATAGCTGGGCTTCTTCGCTGGCATAAATTCTGTCATGGCTACGACGACAGACAAATGATGCCTCTAGTTAGGAAATGATGTAGCGGGTGCTATTGATGTGACCGGGGTCATTCGGGATGCTGTATCCCTACCCTATCTATGATGCAAGATGGGAGAATTCGCAGAATGTGAATGCTGCAAGCATCAAGACTCGACATTGCGATGCTTGCTATTGGGGATTGGCGCCAGGTATAACAATTCTCAGTCTATGAAACGACGGGTCAACAGCGATGAAACATGCCCGCCAAAGGTATAAACCAACAGGGGTCATTCGAGACTATTGCTGGTAGTGAGTAGCTTGAAAAGTGGTCTCAACTGTCAGGCCGAAGCTGGAGGGCCACGTATCCTCAAGCTGAGGGAGATGCTATTAGTAAAGGGACTCGCAATTGAACCAACGTCGTGCCTCAAAATCAGCATGCAGTACGGTATCTTATCTTGTTAAACCGAATACGAATGGATTCTAGGTACAGTAGTTAGCGGTCGACAGGATGTCACCAAGCTTGGTGGAGGCTGGATCGACAATGGGATGTTGTCTGTACCTGCGTATTATGGCTGGGGCTTATCGGGTTGTCATTTTGAGGGGGATAAGGCTCAATTGATATAAAATACCAGTGAAAACTTTAATAATCAATCGAAACGGCCTGAAATTCCTAATTGTTCCCTTCAAAAACAGTCATTGACGCTGAAAAGAACACCTTTAAAAACTCCCGACTCGACGCTAATCTAGAAAATCCAGGGGCCTTTTGACTTCATCACCCAATTAAATCTCATATTAACTATGTTGGACCCTGTTTTTTTCACCGCCCCTCCCCTCGAACCTGGGCCAAAGCTCCCTCCCTTTTTGGGGCCTGCCCCACGAAAACCGCATCCATGCCTTTCTGAGGGTGGTTAAAAAATAAAGGCCGCCGCACCAAAGTCTCTCTCTCTTCCCTTTCATCATCTCAAAGCTTTTGGTAGCCATTGGGATCTGTTGCTGTCGTTGTTGTCACCATGGCAGAGAAATCAGGCGTCACTGGCGTCGACTTCCAGTTTGTCGATACTCCTCCGTATCCCAAGCCTGACTTT
Source organism: Fusarium guadeloupense (assembly GCA_021655865.1). NCBI lineage: Eukaryota > Fungi > Ascomycota > Sordariomycetes > Hypocreales > Nectriaceae > Fusarium > Fusarium guadeloupense. The sequence goes on along the minus strand of JAJJWM010000259.1, from coordinate 1,787 downwards.
GACAAGCTTGAAAACGTTGGCGTTCCTACTACCAGGGTGAGTTTTAGACTGCGATATCATGATTGTTGTCCTTTTGGAATCTAACCTTTACCTTCACAGTTCCCCGCCATCAAGAATGCTCCTCTTCCCGCCGACGGCTCTGGTGCCGACACCTTCAACAACTATGTCCTCATCTCCATTCTGACTGTCGTCCCATGGTATATGAGCTGGAAGGTTGGCGGTGGCTTCAAGACCACCCTCTTCTTCGCTCTTATTGTCGATCTTCCTCTGCTGGCCGCCTGGTGGTTGGTTATCTCTTCCATCAGCCCTCGCAAGAATGAAAAGGTTCGCCTTCCTGGTCGCGGTGTCGAGCACTACCTCGACTTCAAGAAGGAGGCCGATCGCCTCAAGTACCGTGGCTCCAACAAGATCCCCATGGAGACCTTCCACGAGATGTACTTTGACGGTGAGGTTGACTTCAAGGGTGACTGCCTTGAGGTTATGGAGTACCGCCATGACTGGGCCAGCTTCCGCTTCACCATTGGCCTCATCAAGTTCTTCCTCTTTGGCATGATCCCCGAGGTCATCATGCACACTCGTTCTCAGGGTACGTGCTCAATCCTCAACATGTTTTTACAGCTCAACTAATATATCACAGACGAGGAGCAGGTCCGTGACCACTACGACCGCGGTGATGACTTCTACGGTTGGTTCCTTGGTCCTCGTATGATCTACACTTCTGGTATCATCTCCGACATCAACCGTGAGGAGACCCTCGAGGAGCTCCAGGACAACAAGCTTACTGTGGTCTGTGAGAAGATTGGTCTTAACAAGGGCGACACCATGCTCGATATCGGCTGCGGTTGGGGTACCCTTGCTCGCTTCGCTAGCGAGCAGTACGGCGCCAAGGTCACCGGTGTTACTCTTGGTCGTAACCAGACCGCTTGGGGCAACAGCAGCATGCGCAAGGTTGGCATCCCCGAGGAGCAGAGCAAGATTCTCTGCATGGATTACCGTGACATTCCCGTTCCTGAGGGTGGCTACAAGAAGATTACCAGTCTTGAGATGTCTGAGCACGTCGGCATCCGCCACTTCTCTAGCTTCCTGACCCAGGTCCACAACATGCTCGACGACGACGGTGTCTTCTTCCTCCAATACGCTGGCCTCCGTAAGGCTTGGCAGTACGAGGATTTTACCTGGGGTCTGTTCATGAACAAGTACATCTTCCCCGGTGCTGACGCTTCTACCCCCCTGGGTTGGGTTGTCGACAAGCTGGAGGGTACTGGCTTTGAGATTAAGCACATTGATACTATTGGTGTTCACTACTCTGCTACCCTCTGGAGGTGGTACCGCAACTGGATGTCCAACCGCGAGAATGTGGAGGCCAAGTACGGCAAGCGATGGTTCCGTATCTGGGAGTACTTCCTTGCCTACTCCACCATCATCTCCCGCCAGGGCAGCGCTACTTGCTTCCAGATCACTCTGGTCAAGAACATCAACTCGACTCACCGTATCGAGGGCGTCAACACCCAGTTCGCCCTTTCCGGTGCTCTTGACAACTGCCGCGCTGACCTTGAGGCGTGGGCTGCCAAGAACAACGTCAAGTCTCCCAACGAGTACCTGTAAAGGTCTGGCTGAGAGGTTGACGCGAACTGGTTTATATCAGGGCTGTGTCCAAAAACACAACAAGGCTTTAGTGGGATGCCTCAAAATAAAAGGCAAATTTGAGTGAGCTGTCACCTGGATGATGAGAAGCTCTGGCAACGAAAGGAAACAGGAATCATCGGCATATATTCATCGGCATATAT
>JAJJWM010000257.1:0-75923 GCA_021655865.1 Fusarium guadeloupense | reverse complement strand
ATAGAACACTGTATTTTAAGGTTTTTTGTATAAAATAAAATAGCTAAAAATCTTTAGAAAATACTATTAAATAAAGCTAATCATACTATCTTAAGTAAGATTTGTTTTAGAATTTTAGATATTTTATTTAAGGATGAAAATGCTATAGGGTAAGCTACTTTTCGCGGTACAGTATGTTGTGCCGCTCACTTGTCTGTGCCGCTTACTTATCGTGTACGTTATGTGCTATAAAAGTTATGTTTAAGTTATATGCAGGCTATAAAGTTGCATGAGGGAGTTTTCTAAGTTTATAAAAATAGGGATATCTACCACTACCACTTTTGTCTAACGCCGTCCTACCACTGCTAACCTCCGCTTCGTTTGTTTACAATATCACTATTACCAGTCATCACAACTAGCTCGTCGTTACCTAAACAACAACGCGAATCTTCTAATGCCATATCACAACATTATTCTTGAACTCATCCTGAAATCTTACTTCTTATTACCCAGATGGCGCCAGTCACCAAAAGCCGCAAGCAGCAGCCCAAGGCTCGTCGCATCCCAAGCGCGCCCTCAAGCCCAAGTCTAAGCCCAAGCCTGCGACTACGACTACGGCTGCGGCCGCGGCCCCAAAACCTCTTCCTCGCCGAACAGACATGATCCTTACCATGAACGATCCATACATGCAGAAAATCATTGACGGCACAAAGACGTACGAGTTTAGAAAATACAACATGGCTGGCATCCAGAGAATCTGGTTCTACCGCACGGCGCCGCATTCCGCCATCACCCACATCTGCCCTGTTAACGAAGCCGCTACCAGAAACCCCGGTGATGAGCCTCTGCCTGAAGATGGCTTGGGGAATAAGGACTACAACGAGGAGCACCCCGACTACGATGGCTACGACTACGCGTATCGCATAAATGCCGCGTACAAGATCAACGCAGAGGGAAGCAAAGGCATCACCTGTGCAAAGATGAGAGACAAGCATGGGATGAAAATTGCACCACGTGGCAGAGTTACTGTGCCAAAGTCAATGATTGTGCAGTACCCTTTGGAGGACCAGGAGAAGATTTTATAATTGTGTCACAGCAGTGTTGAAGCAGCATGAGCTTTTGTACAGAGTCAGTGTGAGCCTTGTAAGATAGGAGCCTAAGGATGGTCAAACAATGACATGAATAAAATGTGCATGTGATTCTTTGTATTACCCAAACAGAGGAATGACCACTCTTTGTAATTCAAGTGATATTTCCGTTCCGACATGTAGTCTAACCTTTGGTCCTTTAGGAGTGAAACGTTGCCTTAGGCTCAGGCGAGCAACCAACAGGCAAGGTAACATGCAATCGAGCCTTCATTGATGTTTCCCATGTTTTACATGCCCACATGCTCACCTGAGAAATATATATATCTCAGTCTTTGGATGATTACCTGAACTGGCTGTCTACTGAGTATTCACTCCCATACAATGGAGAGCGGTATCCCTGTTTCTTATGATCTTTCCTCCCACCATGCCCTGGGCGGTGGCTCATATGCATTCAAAGCTGGCTATCCCGCATATCTCAAAGCTCTACTTCCATATACAGACCGCCGAACTGAGGTCAATATCATTATCCAACCCAATAGTTCGCCGCATATTGGGACGCTATGCAGCCTTGGTCTTGCATTTGTTGTCGCTCGTCGTTTGATTAATATTGGCCTGGATGTTTCGGTTACGTGCGACCTCTGGGACCGTGCCAAGGGCGAGCAAACCATTATCGACGGAGTTGTTTACCAGAGGAGCCTTCGGGACAAAGGCGGCTTCCAACAATACCTTCCCAACTATGTTGAGATCATAGGGTTCCAAGTACGGAACTTATACGTAATGGGGTTAGGTTATCTGAGCCCCTCACTTGACTTACAAGTGCCGAGCTATGAGCGGGAAATTCACCACTCTACTTACATCACCCACCCAAGCCAGGATGGGGCAGTCGGCCTACTTAACCCAGCTCTTGGAACATCTTGGCTGGGAAATCCATCTCTACAGCTTACTGCTGCTCTCTCATCTTGAATATCTTGCACTATTCCAACATGGATGACTTCACCTCGTTTGCCAATATCGTAAATGGCAATTCAGTAACAGGACCAGATTTTACGCAGGGCACAGACCCGTCGACGAAGCAAAAACTCTGGGATGTGCCAGTGGCATCACCCCAAGATATCGAGCATGCAATTTCATCAGCTAGGGCCGCCTTTAAGGACTGGTCCCAGACTTCATGGTCACAACGTCAAGAGTCCCTCCTCGCCGCACGCGATATTCTGATTGACAACAAGTCGAGTTTGGCCAAATTGCTCACCAAGGAAGGGGGAAAGCCGGTAATTACAGCCTTGGGTCAAGTTTATGTATGTGATGCTAACCATCGCAGATCGAATTCGCCCATCTCGAAATTGACCATTCAGTCAACTTCTTGCAGTTCAACGGTAAGCCACATATTCAACCCAATTTTAAAAGTCATACTAACAGCCTACAGCTTCTCAGGAGCCCCTTGAGGAGGAGGTTATTCAAGATGACGATGAACTTCGATTAACTATCCACGAGAAGCCATTGGGTGTCGTGGCGGCCATTTGCCCCTGGAATTATCCCTTGGTTCTCGCCATCGGAAAGGTCGCTGCGGCTCTTATCACCGGAAACTGCATCATTGTGAAGCCATCTCCTTATACACCCTACTCGATTCTGAAAGTTGTCGAGCTGCTCCAGAGCGTTCTCCCTGCAGGTGTCCTCCAGGCTCTCAATGGTGACGACGAACTGGGGCCTGCACTGTGTAGCCATGCTGGAATTGACAAGATCAGCTTCACTGGTTCGACTGCTACCGGAAAGAAGATAGCCCAAGTGGCTGGAAACCTTTTGAAGCCCGTCACCTTGGAGCTTGGGGGCAACAACGCGAGCATCATCTGCTCCGATGTCGATCCGAAGATTGTGGCTCCTCAGGTGGCACTGGGATCCTTCCTAAACTCGGGCCAGCTTTGTGTAGCGAGCAAAAGAATCTTTGTTCATCAAGACATCTATGACGAATTCTTGGAGGTAATGGTCAAGACGGTCAAGGAGTGGAAAGTGGCTCCAACTTCCACCATGGAGTCTGGTATTATGCTTGGGCCCATCCAGAATCAGATTCAGTATGGAATTGTGAAAGGCTTCTTCCAGGATTCCATTCAAAAAGACCACAAGTTTGTGCTTGGTTCGGATCCGGGCGAAGTTGGGTCCGACTTGATCATTAAGCCTGCGATAATCGACAACCCTCCGGACGATGCCCTCGTCGTCACGCACGAAGCATTCGGTATGCCCCTCAAGTGGATTGTTATTAGCATACTAACGAGATCATACAGGACCAATCGTCCCGCTACTCAAGTGGAAGGATGAAGATGAGGTTATCAGACGAGCTAACAGTACTCTCAGTGGTCTTGGAGGAGCTGTTTGGTCAAAGGATGTTGACCGTGCCCGACGACTGGCAGATAGGATAGAGGCCGGTACTGTTTGGATCAACGGCTTTGAGAGGCCCCTGCCACAAGCCCATCTTGCTGGTTACAAGGACAGCGGATTGGGCGGGGAATGGGGTCGAAAGGGGTTGCTTGTGTATTGCAAGCCCAAGGTGGTTCATTGTTACAAGTCCAAGGTATAGACCCATAGGCCATCCACTCTTAATACCTGATCGGCCATCTATTCCACCTAAACTCAGGAACCCAAAGGTTTTCATTTGTGCCGGACAAGTCTCCCCAAACCTGGTAACTTACATGGACCAGGCGGTAAATTCACCACCCCCGCACATGCTCGGCATCGGCGGACTCGGCAGATGGCATGACTATCCATCTCGGGCACCAATAATGATAATTGAGTTTATTTAGTACTACATAATCAAACTGGCGTCCTATAATAAAGTCAAATCAGACTGAGATAGCACGTGAAAGTCTATTTACCTCACCAGAAGGACTTATAGCGACAAACTATTGCTAAACACAGTTATCGTCGCTACGGCTGTTGCCCTTTTCACAGTTGACCTGTGCAATCAGTATTAACGCATTCGGTATTGATGAGGATATTCTGGCTGTGTAGTATGGCTTATACCCGTTCCTGTGTTCTCCTGTTGAACATGCTCTTGTTCGTAACACTCAGCAATAGCTAGTCCCCGTTTGTATGTGGCAGTACTCAGCATTGTGGTCAGGTATGTTGTTCCCAGATATTTGCCTACAAACCAAAGAACAATACTCGAACAATACTATTGTCTCTTCCGTGCTCATGTTCACCGCCCAGCCTGGCACATCGCATTTTCGCATTCAATGATTAGAACTGGATATAAAATGCCACAAACCTCCAGCGACCAACTTTCCTCCTAACACAAAAAACCCCATATAGGGATCTCCAGCAACACTTACCTTTCTCCCTTCTCAACAAACACAACAGCTGACACCAGATCCCTGACAACAGACCCCAGTCTTTACATCATGAGCAACAAATCTTCTGGGTCGAGTGCCCATTCCGGCAATGGCTCACCTCTTGGCGGCAACAACAGGTACGAATGGATCGCTCATGTGTACGATTTGGACGATATCTTGGATGACTATGAAGACATCGCTAATAAGAGCTCAGACAATGCCGGCGAAAATGACATCCAGGATGACTGGACCGAGATCGTCAATGATCAACCCAAGACCAAGGTCGAGATCAAGAGCGATGCGGATCTGGTGCGACGTCTCGCCGAGGGAATGCATGGAGAGCAGGGCTTCCATCTGTCAGATCTCGAAGATCATCACAATGCCTTGAACATTGGGTTCCATGCCCCTGTTGCTGTTGATGAGGCTAACTTGAGCGCTTTGGACGATTTTGTCCTATCCACCGGAACAATCTTGGGATCTGCGTGCGCTCACGGTCGCAAGAACAAAGACATGGCTGCTATTGACGCTATTTCGATGGACCTTTTTGATCGTCCAGACCTTGAGCTCGATCATGAGAAGCATGAAATTGCCATCAACCGAGCTCGTGAGAGACTTGCCAAGTTTCTCTCCAATAAGGAAGTGCCAGCTAACGGCAATGATCTTGAATCCATGCTTCGAAAGTTTGTCGCCGAGGAATTTGCTACCATAAAGAACTAGTCGTCGAGCACATCAAGTCTGTACTCGTCATGTTTGGATTTTCGTTTTGGTTGGCGTTTGTTTTAATCTTGGATGAGCAAGCTAGATCTTGCTCCTTATCACTGTAGCTTAGTGTACGCGTAACGGATGGCTAATCTGATCCTTCCGGCCGAGAGAACATAATCCTGGTCTGTCCAAGATATAAGATACTAGGTAGAAATATACTGAAGCCACTTATTTTGGGCTATCCGTCCTGCTAGTGTCAAATATCATGTCAAGTGAAATGTCCTTGTATCTTATTGGTAGGGAAAACCAGCGCATCTCGCGTAGCTGGACGTTAGCAGCACCCACAGATAAAACGGCCCGTTGATCCATACTTTCATTTTGCGGCCCAAGCTTCCATCAAGACTGGGGTAGGTGAAGTGACCCTTGGTGACCGTTAGAGCTACTTAGACATGCAGACCTGGTACGTGGCCCAACTCACGGAGTTTGCCATGCGGGGATGGTATTCGGAGAGCCAACAGGCGGACTAGACTAGGTCAATCATGATTACAATGTTGCAAGGAAGCCTCTTGGGGTTAACAGAACCGAGTTGTTGGCTCTAGCAAAAGCTGCTGCAACCTTGGAAGCCGAGGTGCATTGGTTCATGCTCTAGACAGGGGACCTAGTCTAGTGAAGCGACCATAAACGGTCATTTAATTTGCGGGAATTAGCATATCTGTTGAGTAGCACTGTATAGTTTATACGAGACCCATATATGGAAGGCCATTATCAGTCAAGCAAACCCGTTGAGACTAGGGTTCACCACTACTGCAGGTGTTTCAGGGGAGCCTCTGATCTGCATTGTGTCATTCACCTTGTCGGATCCTAGCAGGAGCCCTCCCTCCACCGAACCCATTGTCTTGTCTTTTGATGCCGTCGGTCTCGGTCCAAAGTGGGTATAAGACCCGTCTAGACGGATGCAACGCCAGGCCCATGGTATCTTTCGAGGACGAATGAGGCCGCAATCATCCCACAACAGAGCAACCAAACACATGTCTTGAGTTGTACCCCGAAGTTTGGTATGGTTACTCTGCAGGTATCCATCCATGCGGGCCCGGTAGTCGTTGGTCACATACGCAAGCCGGCACTCATCGAATCACACCGAGATTTTGCACATCACGTGCCCGGCTAGACAAGACATCATGAAAAACACCCTGGAGAGATAGCCTTTGCTAACTTCGAGCCATCCTTGCTGGCTTCATTATACCCCTGGTTGTTGTAGCCGATATGGAGTCGTGCCGAACCGACTCAACCGCAGTCAGTTCATGGTCCGTTCACCGCCGCGGCAATCGAAAAAGACATAAATCCTTAGGGATGGCGCAATGATATCTTGAAATATTGTACCAAGTCTATCATTACCTCATATCATCAATAATACCTTACACAATGCCTCACAAAGAATTGCCAATCAGGCCGTTGGCCTTTACTTTCGACCCCGTTCAAGCTTCTGACGTTGGAGTCCCCGAGTTAGACTTTGCCTCGCTGTTCCGTGAGGACAATGTCCCTGAGGATGCTCCTCTGACACTCTACCCTGAGGATCTCGGTATCCCATGGCACACATCTCTTCCTTGGACCAGACAGTCCAAGTTCTGGGCTCATGCTGAGGCAGCTGGGCGAGATCTGGTGACTCGAATCAGCCTCGACAAAGCATCAGAGCGCGGCAAGCTGCCCATGGAGATGGAGGATGATCGTCGAAAGTGGAAGATTGACGAGCTGGTTGAGGATGCCATCTCGTGCTGCACTTATCTCTATCCCACATCCAGTCCAGAGAGGCTAGCACTATTGACTCAGTCTGTTCTGCTTCTATTCCTTCACGATGGTACGTTTCCTATTATCAGTTATGCTTGTGACTATGCTAAGTTCTTATCAACAGACGTTATCGAGCGCAGCGATACTCAGAACGTAGGTTGAGTAACTTTGTAGGGCATGTATCAGAAACACTAACTCTCTCCTCAGGAAATAACAGTCGTGGATGAATTTTTGACTATGGCACCCAAGAACAAACATCTTAAGCGCTTCTGGACAGAAGTTTTGGAGACAGATCCTGTTCTTGGACCTGATCTGCTCCATGCTATCCACGTCTTTGTCCGTGATGGTCGTGTCAAGTCGCCTTTCAAGCAAGACCACTATGCCCAGCTGTCTGATTATATGCTGTATAGAAGAAACGACGTTGGCAAGCAGTAAGCACTCCAGAGCACCTTTGCAAGAAACACAAGCTAACCTACTGTCAAGATTCATGATTGCAGCTATTCGTTTCGGCTGTGGTGTTCACCAAACGCCCGAGGAACTTTCACCTTTCGATGAGTTGTCTGATCTTTACGTGAGGCACTCGATTCTTATCAATGACTTGTACTCGTATGACAAGGAGGTTCACGAGGTCAAGACTATCAACGCCTCGATTGTCAATGCAGTAGCTGTCACTGAGCAATTGCTCTCCGTGTCACCAGCATTGGCCAAAAACATCACCAGGGTCATGACGTGGGACATGGAGAAGGAGTTTTACACCATGTGTGAGCGTTTCATGAACAACCCTGCTATTAATGATCGGCAGCGTGTCTACGTGACTGCTCTATTTGACGCGTTGACAGGCAATATCATTCACTCTGCTACTTTGAGCAGGTATGTTCGACACGCTGAGAAGAAGCTTCCCTGTACAGCTTAGGAGAGGATATGGAGATCTTTTAGCAAGCATATATATTTTTACGGCCTACCAATACTTTTGTTGTTCTTTCTCTCATCTTAAGCTTCCTTCTTTCGTTCTGACTGGCCTTTTGCCCCCCATGTTAAAGAAAGTGAGTCGTATCAACAGTAGGAGCAGATAGTGTATGAAGTGAAATTTCTCCTTTCATCGTGACTTGCGTAGCAGGCAAAGTATTTGACTTTGCCTGCAGTGTTCATTTCAGATGCCAAGCCAAGATCAACCAGGGACTGCATTGATAGCCAAATGTCACCAGGCTTTGAACTCCGGGTCGATAGCCTGTCCAAGAGAAAAATGGCGAGCCTTATTTGACCACATAGGGACTTAATCATGACCGTAATTAACACAATCAGATACTGAGCTGAGACGAAATGAATCAGGATATATTGAAGGCGGGATTGCTCATATTACCGCTACGCACCATGTTTTAAACCATCCAACTACTCCCGGTCAAAAAATTGTTATCATTAGTCTATGTATGTACGCAGTATCAAAACTCAACGCAGGTCTTACTGTCATGGGATCCAGCTCCAGTTGATACTCCCAGAGTTCTAATTCATTAAAAAGGAAATATTACTAGGATGATAACGGAACAAACGTCATTCTAGACAATAAGTGTCATTATTCAAGATAATACACTTGTACAAGTAGATCGAGCTTAGTCTGGACTGCATAGACGTGAATGTCTATATGAACGCAGAAAATGATTGTGTATACTGGCCCAACTTGAAATTGAAAGACGATAGGTAGATTATATGGTCTACATGGAATGATTGTTTCCTTGGGTCTATGAAAATCCTGGTACTCCTCTTTTGTGAATAAGAGTACCAAGACGCCCGACCGATATTGTTACTTCCCACTTTGATACGTCCAATAAGAGCCAAGAGCCAAGGTATATTGCGGACTATCAAACCATCCCATACCGATATACAAACAATGTCGACCATTATTGACTAGGATGAGATCCCTAGTTGCACGCCCATCTTGATAATCCTCCCTGGTCATACAACATCACTTAGTGTCAAGAGGTGATATATCCACCTTGTCCGAAAATAACATGGTTGGCAAGGACCTTATACATACCAACATCTAAGTGTATGCGTGGTACAGGGCAAATGATGCTGATGCTCGCGGGCCCCGCCTGTACTACGATCCGGTGAGTCTTTGACCGCTTGTTCAGCTTCAGCTACCAACAAATCGGAACATTTTTTACAAAAATCCGCCATCGAGCCAATAACAAACACATCTCTGGCTGAAGATCAACAAGATAGGGTGCTCGGACAATTCTTGTATACGAATCATGCTTTTGATAGACATCACAGGCGTATTAGACGAGTGTTTGAACAGCCACCACTACTAGAAGCAAACCGGCATACGTTGGTAGTTGAAGGCTAAGAAAACCCCCACTTGCTATTAATATGAGCTTATAGTGTAATGACAACGAATGACCAAGAAAATATCAAGACACTAAACCTGCCACAGCTTGTTTCTCAACGCTTCCATCCTGCCCTTTTGAACTAACGGTACATCGGTGCTTTTCTCCACCACAATGGAGTTGGCGCTAACATCATAGTTTACAAAGTAGTCTTGAAGAACAGATTGTCTAGTTAGACCTGCTTGAGGCCTTGAGGCCACCAAGAAGACGTAGGAGTGGGTTGAGAAGACCACTAAGAAGAGCATCGATACCAGCGTCGCCGTTGTTGGAAGTCAGTCCCCGGATGATAGAGGTTAGCTGCTCACGCAAGTCAGGAGTAAGACTAGGAGCAGCAGTAGCTAGGTCGCGTAGGATGTTGGTAAGGGCGTTTATGAGAGAGTTGAGTGATGCCGTCAAGTTGAGGCGAAGTCCCAGGATATCGACTAGGTCGTTGACAAGGGCGACAAGCCGTTCGGAGATAGACCCCGCAAGTGCGCTGGCCTCATCTCTTTGGTCACTGGTTAAATCGAGGTCACGAGTGCGGGAAAGTCTGGCGAGTAGGCCAGAGAACTCAGTGCGCATCTGACTGAGAATCTTGAGGCTGTCACTAGTACCTTTGTTGCGGGTTTCTTTGCCAGCCTGAACTCTGAGCAGAGTCGCATCTAAAATAAAGAATCAGCTGTATAGTTTTGTGTTTGACAAGTGGGTGGCATACTGATAGCGTCACTTTGTGCTGTGACCTCGCCGAGAAGAGTACTCAGAGCATCAATCAAGTCGTCTCCATCCTTGAAACCGGTGATCTTGGACCTGACTGAGACCTTTGATGAAGGCTTTCTCGCATGTTTGGAACGCTTGACGTTGGTTGTAGCCTTCTGTCCATTATTATGGCCACCACTCAGGCTGTCAAGAGCTACCCTGACGTTGAGCGCCTCGTCAAGTGCTCGGGCATCGACAAGAGTAGGGTCGTGCGATTCCCGTATAGCCAAAGACTTTTCAGTAGGTGCAGCGAAGCTACTGCCTACAAGAGCTGCGGCAGCAATTAAGAAGAACTTCATAGTAGATGTGAAGGTGACTTGACAGGATGAGTAACTGAAGAGTTGTTGAGCTTGTGGTAATGAGCTGATGGATAGACTGGACTCGAATGGGATGATGAGTGAAGATTTATACAAGATCTGGTGTGATACTAAATACGTGCCTGGGAACCATGTTAAGTTTGGCCCTTACAGGAACGGTTGAATCTATCATCATCCTTGTCGATCTCTTTGCTGTTAGACCCGATTATGAACCGGGTCAATGTGTGAAAACCACTCTTGAGGCTCTGTGTCCTTGGTCTAGACGGAACTGGACCCTTTTTGCCACTCACGCCAAGCACACGATTGTATGAAAGTGTTTGGTATGTTGGCATTAGGTTTGCGATGCAATCCTGAACTGGCATGAGGCTATTCCGAGAGCGGCTGTAGCGAGGGGCCGATCTTGTCCGCAAGTCCTCGTAGTGGCGGGGGTTTAAAGTTGCAATAAACTTCATTAACGGATCCGGATAGAGAGCCCCTGGTAACTGACACGTCAGTTTCACTTCCATCTTTGGCAGAATCTTATCTTCAATTTACCTGAGCTTGCTTAAGCTGCTATGCAAATTGCGAGTAAGACGTCGCTGGTGGCGCTAGCTTAAGTTGGGAAGAATTCCAATCTCTCGGATTCTTACCTTATGACTGACTGCTTTTGACAGAATAATGACTTTAGAAATCCTTTGTTCAAATTAAGAGCATTTGCTACCGTTTATTTTCTGACTGTACAGGGGCTTGCCTTTGACGGATAAAAATGAGTGATACAGCGCGATGAGCGATTCTTCTCGTTGACGTACCAGGCCATACAGTGGTTGGCGTACATGATATATAGCTGGTGTTTGCTTTCCTTGGTGGTTACTCATGAGCCTGTCCGTCCAAGAATACCACGACATGTTATTGCGTCAGGATCTTTTTTTCACTCAGCTGTGATATCATTGCCTTTCGATTTTGTCGTTGATAGACGAATGATCAGCTACCATACATAGTGAATGGCAAAGTCCGGTTCGTCTTGCAACGGAATGTGATATGTGGTGTAGCTATGAAGCATGAGAACGATTAGATTAGCCAGAAACGGTCTTCATCTCGTCAATTATAGCATCATATTTCGACTGTTTTGTTAGTTTGCCACGTCACTCAAAAAGGTCGCCCGCAACTTGAATTTACAGCGTAGGTCAGACACCAATCAGCTCATCAACCCTTGCTGGGATGTCCCTCCATCCGCTCAAAGAAGCAACACTCCAAAAATGCACACTTCAGATATGTATAAAATACATAGGGGACAAAAGGAAGGGTCTGGCCGGGGATTGAACCCGGGACCTCTCGCAAGCTATGCTGTAGGGTTTTCCCTAAGCGAGAATCATACCACTAGACCACCAGACCGGCTATGTCCTGACGAAGCTATCATCAATCGATGCGATTGGATAGACAAGTTGGGAATATAGTTCTCGTGGGAGTCAGTGGCCGAGAGGGAGTTGCAGTCTCCTCACGACCTTGCTTTGTCGGATTATCCTTCAGAACATGCTCTTCCACTAACTGAACCTACACGATAATGATAGCCCAAAGTCGTCTAAGTCGATGTGCTTGTTGACCAAGTTGATTGCCAGCATTGAACCTTTCTACTGGGTGTCATCGACAGTCTGAGCAATAATCTAACAGCAGAATAGCCGTTTGGATACCAATCAACATGAAAAGCGACATTTGTTTGCGTTCATGTTGCAGCCTCTTCCATCGATTGCGATCCGCTTGTGGTGAAAACTGATTCCCGTCCCAGTATAATGAAGCCTCAAATTCTATGAACAAGTCATATTCTAATTTTTCAAGAGGTTGGCTCAACAGAAATCTGCCAATGTTGGAACCAAGGCGAGTGTGTGCTATCATTTGACCACGTAGAGCAACCGTTAAACTTTGCGCATGTAAAGCTAATGCATAGTCTTCTGGTCCACTGCTGCGGCGAGAACATAATCCCCTAGTGAATTCTTGAGCCAATGAAAAAAGGCAGGGACGAAGAATCAGACATAAACAGAGCCCCCGACCATGGAACTTTCAATGCCAGAGTTGATATCTTTCCATCTTCCTAAACCATCAATGTTGAGGCTCAGGCTATCTCGTTGCTGCAGTACGGAACTTGAGGCCTGGCAGCGATTCAAACACCCTCTAATTACTGGCTCTCGAAAGCTGTCCTGCGAGTCGTGAATGATTTGTCTTTCCTCATTTGAATAATGAGATCTGGAAGGCTCACGAAGATTGAAGGCATTGATGGCTACTTGACACCTTTTGCAAAGCATTGTCGTCAAGTAGGGTAAAAACTAAGCAAAATCGCTCACTCGGAATGAAAACTTGCTTTACTGAAGATCCCAGTCCCTTATAGTCGTCTAGACTGCGGCGTAGCACAAACGAAATCTAATCTGAGGTGAGTTTCGATAAGCAGAGCTAAACTTGTTCATTTGATCAGCGGATAGTTTTGATAGCTTACGTGTGTTCACATCGCACCAAGAATCAGTTCTGTCGGGTCGGGTTGCAAGAAGAGCCCGTCGGGGCTAGGTTGTAGCTACTATCATCATGCCAAGATGCATGGAATTGCAGGGTATATTAAGAGACTGTTGGAATGATCCTCCAATCAAACAAATTATATTAACTTCGCAGCAACCACATCTTGGACCGTTCGTCGCAAATATCGCACTAGTATCCGCCCAGGGGCAAAATCGAGTCTTCGTATTCGGACTCGTTAATAGGCTCTACTAGGGACTTGGTCATATCAAACTATCACTAGGTCAAGCAAGGATAGCATACAATATTTGACTAAGCGGATTTGGTACTCGATTTTTCATATTAAGTCGTCGTAGCCCTCCGATGAGCCAACCCAAGATGATTCTATGCAAGTATAGCTACAGCCATGCTTCGCGAAATCTTGTACAGTATAGCGGGTCTGACTCTGCTCGCCTACGGGCTAGAATGGGTCCTCTCACTCTTTGACGATGCTCGCGAGCCCAAGCGCCTCCAATCCAAGATCCCGCTCTTTGGACACTTGCTTGGCATGTTCAGGTACAGTTCAGGCTACCATGGCATAACAAGGTAAGAGAAGATGATCTTATAAAGGGGATTCGAACTAAAAATCTTTAACAGCAAGCAAACAGACGAGGAAATCTACACCGTCGCCATCTTCAACACTAAACTCTATGTCGCCAAGACCTCACGACTCACTCCCCTTATCCAAAAGGCATCCAAGACACTCTCTTTCCGCCCTTTCATGCAGACTGCCGCCAAGCACATGGGAGATGCCAGCCCTGAGACGTACCAGACTTTTGGTAGTGAATGGGTCGACGACTTTAGCCATGCCCATAAGAAGAGCTTGGCTCCTGGACCTCAATTGGATGAACAAAATTTGCGTATGGGAAAACGTGCTTTGATGGATATTGAAGCACTATTGGAAGCTCAAAAACATGGCGTCTCCAAGATATCTCTGATGGAGTGGGCTAGAAACGCTGTCGTTCAAGCAAGCGCCTGTGGTATTTATGGCATGGAGCATCCGTTCCGCGATCCTAAGGTTGATCAAGCATTCTGGTAAGATATCTTGCCCCCTTGGTGATATATGGTTTAACATATTGCAGGACTTGGCAATCATATCTTCCCCTACATATGGCGAACCTCGACATTACTGGCAAAGGCTATGCAGCTCGAGAGATTGTGTTCAATGCTTTTAAAGAATACAACAAGGCAATTCCAAGTGATACATCCCGGGTTTACTTGGAGCGTCTGCGTACCATGCAAGAGGCAGGCCTCGGCGAGGAAGAACTTGCTAAGCAGCAGGCCACTTTCGGCACGGCTGCTTTCGCCAACACTGTCCCTATCATGTTCTGGACCATCTATGAGCTCTTTTCCCGACCCGAGCTTCTCGAGGAAGTGCGCAAAGAAGTTGTTGAGAACGCCATCAGCGGTGACAAGGAGAAAGGCTTCAAGCTGGACGTGGCGGCCCTCAAGACAAAATGTCCATTGATTCTGTCATTGTACCAAGAAACGCAGAGAACACGACATGTCCACGCCAATATTCGGAAGGTTACTGATGATACGCTCCTGGATGGAAAGTATCTCCTCAAGGCCGGTCATTATGTCTTGATGCCAGGCCAGCCTATCCATACCAACAAAACCACCTGGGGCGACTCTGCCGACACTTTCGATCCATATCGCTTCGTTCCCAAGGATACTGCGGACCGCAAATCTGTGCCTCCCAGCAGCTTTGTCGCATGGGGAGCGGCTCCTCACCTCTGCCCTGCCCGTCAATTCGCGTCTACAGAGATTCTCATTGTTGTGGCTCTGCTTGCTATCAGGTGCGATATGAGCCCTACAGCCACTAAAAAGTGGGCGAGGAATCCGGCACTACTCACAGGTGAGATGGTGACGGTATATAGTCCCAAGAAGGATATTGAAGTCGAGGTCAGGTCGAGGGAGCAATGGTCGGGGCAGTGGATGTTGGAGATGGGTGAGAGCAAGACACGCATTTCTCTAGCCTCGGGATAATTATGCATCTTGTTTTGTTCTAGTTAAACTCAAAAATAGACCTGTATATCTTCAATCATACAAAAAACCGAGTCGCCAATCATACCGTAACTTGTTTCTCAATACTAGTTAACGGTATGTTTAGGTGATATGGTTGTGAGTTGAGGTATTCAAGTTGATCTGAAGAGCTGAAACATCGAATGAAAAAGCGCAGAATATTCAACAAATCGTATAGGAAGTGAAATACCACTATCAACGTAGTTGAATTCGGCAGAGATGAAGGAGTGATTCACACTCGGAATAAGCAGGGTCGGTACCCGATAAGTCCGAGTGTAGATGCTGGGAGATATCTCAAGATTACAATGTCAAGCAAAGAGTCTCGTCTATGACGCCTAATAAGGCTGAAAATATCATTCTCAACCATCAGCTGTCTCGGAAAAGATTATATACATGTACAAACTGCGCCACGGTAGGATGCCTCATTTCAAGTTGCATCCTATCACCTCTTGACCTCTTCTTTTGGCTGACTAGAGTACTCCACTTTTGAGGCTGAGCCATCGATCGATGCCTGTGTCCAGGGAGAGAGTGTTAGCCTGAGGTAACTGATGAGGGGTCCGTAGGGCTGCACTGCTTGATGCCTACATAAGCAATAAAGGGTGACTGTGTTTCCCCATCTCTTTTTAATCTCGTCACGTCCTTCTGAAAACATATTCGTGATCATCTTGTTGTCACTATACACTTGTTGTCATCGCAGCTGTCAGATCAGGGCACACCCGCAAGGATGACCATCGACCAGGATCCCGTTGTCTCCAAATGCAGGGACGTTCATTTATCAGAGTCTAACCATTCGCAGCCGAATAGAAATGGCCTTCAAGAACACGTTCCCTCAACAGAGCGAGAACATCAGGTTACATCTAAATTTGGTCTTTTTTCAAAACGAGAAAGTGAAGCATGGCAGAGGGCTATAGAAAAGGTTGTTCGCAGCGTTGTGTCGGTCAAATTCACACATCCTTACTCGTTCGACACCGAAACCGCCAAAACGAGTGAGGCCACTGGCTTTGTTGTTGATGCTGAGAGAGGGTGAGGGATTTCTGTGGTCCTGGCATGATATATGTCTATACTAACGTAGTCCAGTCTTATTCTCACAAACCGTCATGTCGTTGGTCCCGGGCCTTTTTCTGGATATATTGTCTTTGACAACCAAGAGGAAGTCGACGTCCTTCCCGTCTACCGTGACCCAGTTCATGACTTTGGTTTCTTGAAATTCGATCCCAAGGCTGTCAAGTACATGGAAATCGCCGCATTGGAGCTTCGGCCTGATCTTGCAAAAGGTAAATTTTCAGTTCATGACTCCATGTTTTAATATTGAGAAACTGATGCTAACTCAACACTAAAGTGGGAACAGAGATCAAGGTCATTGGCAACGACAGCGGCGAGAAGCTGGGCATTCTGTCAGGGTTCATCAGCCGTCTTGACCGCAACGCTCCTTTCTACGATGGTTACATGGACTTCAACACTTGCTACTTCCAAGCCAATGCCTCTGCCGCTGGGGGTAGCTCAGGCAGTCCAGTTGTTAACGTTGATGGCCACGGCATCGCACTCCAGGCCGGCGGCCGCACCGACGGTTCAACCGACTACTTTCTTCCTCTCGATGGCCCACTGCGGGCTCTAAAGAAGATCCAGAATGGTCAAAGTGTCAAGAGAGGAGAGATTCAGACAATTTTCAAACTGGAGCCTTTTGATGAGTGTCGACGCCTTGGGCTCAGTCCTGAATGGGAGAGCCTTTTTCGCAAATCCTTCCCAGGAGAGAATAACGCCATAGTTGCTGACAATGTCTTGCCAGAGGGTCCAGCAGAAGACAAGATCAAAGAGGGCGATATTCTCATCAAGATCAATGGCGAACTTGTTACACAATTTCAACGTCTCAACACCATCTTCGACGACAACATCGGCCAAACAGTCCACGTCCTGGTTCAGCGGGATGGTGAAGATGTTGAAGAGGACATAGTGGTCCAAGACCTTGATGAAATCACCCCTGATCGCTTCCTTACCGTTGGCGGAGCTTACTTCCACAATCTCTCATACCAAGTTGCACAGAGATACAACCTTCCTTGCCGGGGTGTCTTTATAAGCAAGACTGGCCAATTCAACCACGCGTACGAAAACTACATAATTGTGGCAAGCATCAATCACAAAAAGACACCAGATCTGGACACACTCGTTGAGGTAATGAAGACGATCCCCGATAGAGCTCGAGTCGTTCTACAGCATTGGTACACGTGGGAGCGGCATACGCTAAGGACAAGAATCGTGGCTGTAGACCGTCATTGGTTTCAAATGATGAAAATGCTCAAGCGTAACGACACAACAGGAGTTTGGGACGTTGAGATTCTTGCAGAACCTTTGCCTGCGGTTCAGCCGGCTCCTCTTAGTGCGTCCTTCGACTCACTCGAACACATACCACATCGAGCAGTTGCAGAAGTTGTACGGAGTTTTGTTAACGTCAAGTACACTGCACCTGTTTTCACCGATGGACATTTGGCGCGTTACAGATTCGGCATGGGACTTGTTATAGATGCTGAACGAGGTTTCGTCATCGTATCTCGAACGACTGTACCAAACCAAATGTGCGATATTGAACTTACTTTTGCAGCCTCGGTTTTGGTCCCTGCAAAGGTCGTTTTCTTGCATTCTTCGCACCACTACGCCATCGTTCAGTACAACCCTAGACTTGTTGATGCGCCAGTCAAGAGCCTACGTCTAAGTGAGCAGCGTGTCTCTCAAGGAGCATCGACGCTCTTTGTTGGATACAACGACAGAAATGAGATGTTGTATGCCTCAACCACCGTCACCAAAGTCATGCCACTAGAGGGAGAGCCTCCTAACCCACCTAAAGGCCGTCCCATCAACGTCGATCGAGTCGATGTGGAGACCAGGGTGGCTAACCATTGCGGTTGCGGAGTGCTCGTCACAGAAGACGGACTGGTCCAAGCACTATGGATGATCTACGAGACGGAAGACAATGACGAAGCTTGTCTTGGACTCACCTCCCAAGCCGTGTTCCCAATTGCAGAAATGTTGAGCCAAGGAAACATACCAAGTCTGAGGAGTCTAGCTGTTGAGCTGAAGCCCATCGTCATGCTTTCGGCTCGAGTTATGGGCGTTTCTGAAGAATGGATCCAGCAAGTTCAGAGCAAGTCGTCAGAGCGCCGCCTTTTTATGGTGAAGCGTGCCTTCAGTAGATTACCTGGTCATATCATTGAGGGAGACGTCTTGCTCACAATGAACGGCAAGCTCATCACTGATTTTGCCGACATAGATGACATGTACTGGAAGGAGTCTCTCCACATGACAGTTGTGCGCAGCGGAGAGCAAATCAGTTTTAAAGCTCAGACGGTCGTTGAAGACGATTTTGAAACGTCGCATGTTGTCAACTTTTGTGGTCTGACTGTTCAGAAGCCGCATCGCACTGTTAGACAATGCATCAATGACCTGCCAAGCGAGGTCTACATCGTTAGCTGGCTAGTTGGATCTCCCGGAAACCTTTACAGCGTGTATGCAACGTCCTTTATCACTCATATAAACAACATACCTACGCCTGATCTCGAGTCATTCATCAAGGTGGTGGCTGCTATTCCGGACAAGACATGTAAGTTAATTCGGATCAGTCACGCTCTGGAGATATACTGCTAACACGGTTAACTCTAGACTTCAAGATCAAGATGAAAGGCTACACTGGTAATCCATCTGTTGTCACTATCAAGAAGGACGAGCGCTATTTTCCAACCGTGGAATGGATTCGCAATCCTTCTCATGCCGAGGGCTGGAAGCGAATAACATATGAAGAGGGCAAACCTGTGCAAGGCGAGGGCCTCTATGGTATTTTGCTGTAGACTTTTGATAAAATCAAGTCTTACACTCTGGAGATTTAAAGTGGTGGAGGATCGTGCACTCTAAACATCTCCCCTTCGAAACAGACCCAAGAGAGCTTCATAGGAACTCAGCTATAAACATAACGACGGCGCGTTTTTGGAGACCAAAATGTCCATTAAACTTTCCTCGTACATGCTTCTTAAGTAAAATGTAATCCGCAACCTCATTGCTTGTCCATTATCTCCTTGACCAGCTTGCTAACGTTGTCTGGCTGACTGAGAGTCGGCACATGGCCACTCTTGAGCTTATGAACACCGACTTCTCCTTGATTCGCACCCTTGAGGATCTCGACCATGCCATACTGATAAGAAGGGAGGATGAGTTCATCCTCTTCACAGACAATGTAGTGTACCTCGGCGTCACTATAGCCCGCATATGTCAACTTGTCTTTGTAACTCGCTGTAGAGTGGTTGGGCATTGACTTTGACAACTCCAGCGCCTCTTCAGGTGGAAAGTCTGAAAAGGTCTTTGGTGCGTTGCCGACGGGCTCGAGAGTCATGTAGTCATCCTACCAAGCAGGTGAGTATTTATCAAGCTGTTGTCGGTTGATGTTTATCCTTACTTCGATAATGAGAAATTCAGGGGCAGTCAGCAAGTCTAGAAGAGCCCCTCCTACTGGTAGGACAACGGCTGTCAGATAGATAATCTTGCTCACTCCACCCTTCTTCCCTTCAGCTTCTCGCGCTTTGTGTGAAAGCACTTTGAGACTCTGCGTGCCAGGGACGCCTCCATACGAGTGGGTCAAAAGGACAACGTCTTTGCCTTGATCAAGCAGCCTGGTAACGACACCCACGATCTTGTCGACGTCGTCGGCCATGGTTCCTGGCGGTTTGCCTTGACGTCGCCCAACAGAAGGTAGGTCGACGATCTCGAATGGAATGCCATGCCGGGCCAGGCTTTCGCACTGACTGTCATAGAAGCTGGTAGTCGCAAAGGATCCTGGCACAAGTACAAGAGTCGTCATGTTGTATGGTTTGCCAAAGTTGCGAGCAGTGGTGAATTGACGCTGAGGCAGCCATGTAGGCTCTGGGCTAATATATACCTCGACCTGCGCCGCAGTCTAGCATGGAAACAGGGGATAAGAAGACACTTTCAATGCGGGTCGTTTCCACAACTGGAATCACTATTCATCAAGCGCTTATTTCATAACGGAACCCCCAACTCTACGTTGCATTTATTGACTCCTTTTAATGCTGACTGTGTACAGGACTACACAGATCAGGAAACAACTCCGCTTATCAGTAGAAGAAGTGAGTGAGACTTTAAATTTTACCATAGAACTGAATGGATCAACTGCTGAAAATCCTTGTCAACTCATATCCCAAGTTCACAGCAAACGCTGAAAATTCAGGTGCGCGGTAGGTGTTGGCGCCATTACCAGAACTGGCTTAGTCCACCTAACCTAGACCAGGCGCTACTACCACAATCGGACTAGCACTTGTACTACGAGCAGAGACTTTATTGTCGTCTACCAATTTTGGACATCAAACAACAAAGAATCTGCATCATCTCTGATTTTGAATCAACATCTTCCATTGCCTGCGCACTCAATCTTTTGCTTGTATAACATTTAACTCGCCAATAAAAACCCCATATCACAATCTGATGGACGATTCTAGACGTCGCGGTGGCCGTGGACGTGGTCGTGGCCGCGGCACTCGACGAGGCCCTCACTCCGACTCTCACCCTCGCCCTCAGCGCGGTGGTCGACCCTCCAGAGATGCGCAGTCAAATACGACCCAAGCGCCTTCTCTCGAGAAAGAATCCAACAATTCTCAGCTTGAAGCATCATCGGAGCCCTCCAACACTGAGCCTGTCCCTCTGGATACCCGCCGCTTCGATGGTCTTTCATCGACCAACCAGGTGCACCCTGTCATCGTACAGACCATTACCCAGGACATGAAGTTCGAGTTCATGACCCCCGTTCAAGCTGCGACTGTCGATGAGCTTCTCCCACCGAACCGCAGTGACTGTCTTGTGCAGGCTCGGACAGGAACAGGCAAGACCATGGCCTTTCTCTTGCCCGCCTTGCAGACCATGATCAATCAGAACCGTGGCTCTGGTGCTGGTGTATCACTTCTCGTCATCTCCCCAACACGAGAGTTGGCTCTCCAGATCTCAGCAGAAGCGACCAAACTTCTTCAACGACTTCCTCAATATCGTGTCTTGACCGCAATCGGAGGAACAAACAAGGACCGTGAGGAGAAGCAAGTTCTCAATGGCTGCGAGATTCTCATCGCTACTCCTGGTCGTCTTCTAGACCACATGTCCAACGAGGAAATCGTTTACTCGATGCGCAACCTCAACACTTTGGTTCTCGACGAAGCCGATCGATTGCTCGACATGGGCTTTATGAAAGACCTTCGAGAGATTGTGAACCGTTTGCCCGACAAGTCAGAGACTAACAGACAAGGCATGCTCTTCTCGGCCACCATTGCGCCTCACGTTCAACAAGTTGCAGGACTCGTCTTGTCTCCCGGCTACAAGTTCATCTCAACCATTCCCGCTGGTGAAGCCAACACTCACGAGCGCGTCCCTCAGTTCCTGGTTCAAGTACCCACCTTTGGAGCTGTAGCACCCGCCATGGTGGGCTGCGTCCGCGAGGAAGCCACCCGAGGCCAAACCTTCAAGGCCATCCTGTTTGCCCCTACTGCCGCTCTCGCCGACTTTTACGGACAGCTACTCGAAGCTTTGCCTGGACTGCCTCGAGTGTCCATCCTGCACAGCCGTATGACTCAGAACAAGCGCACCAAGATCACCAACGAGTACCGTGACGCTAAGAACGCCATACTCGTTGCTACTGATGTTGTGGCACGTGGAATGGACTTTCCAGGCGTCACTACGGTCATCCAAGTTGGCATGCCTGCCGACAAACAGAGCTACATACACCGTCTGGGCCGAACAGCGCGGGCTGATGCTGACGGTCGAGGAATCCTGATTGTTTCTGACGCAGAAGGCTGGTTCCCCAAGTTTTCTCTCAAGGAAATCACTTTCACTCGTCGAGACGCAGACCTATCCACCACGGGCGATGTTGTGGAGTTTGCCGAAAAGATGGAAGAAGACGACAAGGCTCGAATTTATCAAGCGTGGCTTGGATACTACAACAACTACCTCAAGAGCTTCCGATGGGACAAGGAGGAGCTCGTTCGGCAAGCCAACGTCTATGCCCGCGAGGGACTTGGATCTCCCGATACTCCCCCCATCCAGAAGAGTACCGCGTCCAAGATGGGCTTGAGAGGTGTCAAGGGTCTGGTGACTGTTGCTGATAGGCCCCGTCAGAAGCATGGGGCTCCGGGCAATGGGGGTCAGGGAAATGGTGGACGGGGCAAACGAGGTCGCAACTAATGAGGTTGTATGGGAGATTGGTCGGCTAGATTGGAGTTGGGGGCATCGTAAAGACACTATGCGTAATTATTTAGTTTAGACTCTTTAGAACTAGATGTTTCTGGCTTGATGTCGAGGACAACGAAAGTCCTGCATATGACAGGAGAACAAATTCATGGTATTGGAAGATCAATAATCCGATAAATCGAAACAATGGTCAGCTTACGCGAGAATCAAC
The DNA here is from genome assembly GCA_021655865.1 of Fusarium guadeloupense. Taxonomy (NCBI): domain Eukaryota; kingdom Fungi; phylum Ascomycota; class Sordariomycetes; order Hypocreales; family Nectriaceae; genus Fusarium; species Fusarium guadeloupense. The sequence goes on along the minus strand of JAJJWM010000257.1, from coordinate 53,633 downwards.
ACGTGCCCTGCAACTCATAAGACAAAAGCTCAAGGTGCTTCGACGACTTCTGTATAGACTTGTTTGAACCGTTGGCAGACATCCAGCCTTCATATTCGACCTATGGCAGAGTAGGACAATCTTGTTTCAGATATCGATACCCTCACCACAACTCGCACAGCCGTACCAACACCGAAATGGCTAGCGAAACCGCGTACCGTATCAGCAGCCCAAGAGCCTCTCTATTGACCATACCTGCCGAAATCCGTCTCTACATCTACCGCCACCTCCTTCTCTCCGAACTAGCGTGTATGCTCCGCCCCAGCTCCAATGGGTTTCGCCTCTTGAGAGAACATCAAGAACCCTCTTTGGGAATTTATACCCAAATCCTCGGGGCTTGTAAGAAGCTGAACCAAGAAGCCACTCCGGTTCTTTATTCTGAGAACGTCTTCTGGCTGAATTTCTCCCCCGAGACACCCATACCGTTGAAGGCTTCATCGCTTATCAACGCGACAAACCTGCACGCCATCTCGCGTGTATACCTATTTAGGGAGTATGACAACTGGTTTCGTGGCGATAGACTTGCCGTTCTAGACGATTTTCCTTCGTTGAAAGAATTGCAATTACGCGTTGACTTGAATGATTTGATCGATTCGATGGGTCTTTTCACTGTATGGAAAGACACAATCAGAGCAGTTGATCGAGAGCGTCCAGGACTAATTCGTCTGAAAAGTGACATTCGACTGTCCTTCAGTGATGACCGTGGAGCCTATTTAGATTGGTGCATGCAGTACCAGCCTGGACAAGAGAGCTATGAACCTCATATGAAAAAGAAGACTGAGTTGGAGGAGTGGATAGCAAAGAAGGGTATATTCAAAGGCAAGAAACTTGCTTGGTCGTTTCTGACGGAAAGATCACAATACTGCGGGCCGTCTTGTGTGGTTGGATTTGTTATAGATGGCCAGTCTGATACTAAAGCAGATGTCATTGAGTATTGGGTGGATGACGACGGGGAGACTACTTTTAGTACTGGGCTAGCTCCTTCTGTTGCTCAAAAGTGATGCAACACAGCTCCTGTAATCTTCAGTTACGCCTACATTAGTTCTCGTTTCTATCAAACATCACCGCTTATATTTCTCTACTTGACTCGTTCTCTCCCGGAGAAGCCAAATTGAGGCTTCTTCCATAATGCCCTGTTGGGTCTAAAAAAGAAAATAGCGTGTGCATCTACGCCACAGTAACGAAGAAGGCATTTCTTTACTCAATGGGTCTCGTAAAGCATCTAATAGGCAGGGTAAAAAGCGTACGCCACTTGTTATTTGTTACAACCTTCGTAGCCCGTGTCTTAAACTACCCGTCCCGTGACTCCCGTCAAAGGCAACTTGATCAGCGAGTCATAGCTTGTTGGTTCCTGATCTGATCGCTCGGCCTGAGCGATGGCTGGTTTGGGTTTGGTCTCCAAGCCAGGAATGCCACATTGTCCAAACATTCCTCAGCTGAGCCGACTATAGGGGAAAAGCGGCCTAAACACTCCTAAGCTTGGCACCTACGGATCGATCGGCTCATTTCCTAGTAGCATGGGTTATCTGCAAAGGCGTTACTGATTTCGGCATTTAAGATTTGGCTTCTAGGTAATTGATAACACCCAACAGCCTAGAAGTATTCTTGTGATCGCGTTTGCCCCGACCTCTTTGTTGTAGGGACTACACAACCATCATTATCAGGCTGGCAATGCCTCCCGCGTTTCACCATGTCTCTATCAGTAAATGATATACCAAAATGTGCTGTAAGTACTGCTGTATGCTCCCCCTTGACCGTTATTGACATGTCGAGGGCAGATGGGTTGCGCGCTAAGTGCATTGAGTAATACAAAAGATTCGACCACAAACCCGAGGGCTTTGTGCAATAACAGAGATTTCACAGAAGAGGTTTCAGAATGCGTCCAGGAGGCTTGTACCCTGCCTGAATCATTGAGTATATCTTGCCAATTCTTCTGGCTACTGACAAGTCTGACACACACTGTCTACTTTAGAATTTCTTTCCCTCTTCGAATCGATATGCCAACGCACCGAGACCGATGACCGACAAGAGTTTCAAATCATAATCATTATTTTTACTGTGCTGGCCACGGTCTTTTTCATAATGCGCATCGTGTCTAAACTACTCGTCAAGGTTCCGTGGAGAACTGATGATAGTTTGATACTGATATGCTTTGTATGTCCAGTCCAACTGCGTCGACCATTGTTCGGACAATAGGCTAATGTCCATCCAGATCATCTTGATACCCTTTACGGTCATAAACCTTCTCTGTAGGCTGTCCTGTCTAAATCGATCTGTCTTTGGCGCCTCTTTCTGATAATTTGTTCTTTGTTGCAGTGGTTGATGGTGGCATTGGGCTTACTGCACTCTCTTTGAGCGAGCATCAGATCACACATCTTCTCAAGGTATGCGTCCATCTGCTCTATTGAGCATCCCCTGTGTCTTTTCCGCATCTCTTCTTACAAGTTCAAGAACATCTTCATTTGGCAGATAATCTACATGGTGGATCTTGGAGTAGCCAAAGCATCGATACTCTTCTTCTACCTTCGCATATTTCAAGATCCCAAGTTTAGAACGGTTGTTTGGGTAACGATTGTTTTCAACGCCGTCGCTACTGTCATCTTTTTTGTTCTCAACTTTGTCCAAGGACACCCTCTATCAGCCATGTGGGATGGATGGAAAAACTGGGAAGACAATGGATTCGCTTATGTGAAATTTATACAAGTAGGCTTTTCACATTGTGTCATCAATATGGTTCTCGATATTTGGATGCTCATTTTACCCATGACCCAAGTCTTGAAGCTCGGGCTTAGACCCAAGAAGAAGATGGGCGTCATGGCAATGTTTGGCCTGGGACTACTGTAAGCATTGACCTGTGCTCACCTGGTTCATTGACTCGATAAACTGATAAGGTGCCAGATTGTTAGTCGTCAGTATTGTCCGAACAGTGGTGATAGGCAAACTTCTCGCGAACCCGACCTCGGCAGGTAAGTTTTGTTTAAAGTGTTTCCCTGTTCCTGTTTGTACTTACTAACTCATGTCAGAAACTGGATCGCAGGATACTGTCGTCTGGGCGTGCGTCGAACTGTATGTGGGAGTTGCTGTAACATGCATACCTCATACACGTCAACTCTTCCGAGCCATTATATCCAAGGCAAAGCCCACAAAGGAAGGTTCGACAACTTCAAGCTGCAAGCCCATCTTTGTCGCGCGGTCGCTTGCAACAATAGAGGATGGAGAGACCATGCCGGAGTTGAATGATCATGGAGGGCTCTTGGCCCCAGATAGACCGCCCACACCTATGGGCAATAAGAGTGAGGCTGGTTGTGCAACTCAGAAAGAGACAATGGAACAGAGCTAAAGGGCAACAAACGGAGTTTAGGTCTGTGGATTGGTAAGAGCGAAATATACCCTAAGTAGCCTGCTTTTCATTTTTCAGGTAAAGCATCTTATAGAGTACTACGAACTAATACTACATGAAGAATAATTCTTTCTTCCGAGAATTCCGGACTCGGTCAAGCCAACTCTCCGAGCTTTTGACAGACCAGATGAGGTCAAAAGATGTCAGGCTAGTGAAGAATATGGTGTTATATGAAATGACTCAGCCTTTGATTGACAGATGAGAACGAGGAGTTTTGCAGGTCTTGTTGTGTCCATCAAGAATTCCCGTAGCACATGAATTAATGAAGAGCTGTGACAAGCAAAGTGCTAATGCCCCGGAAACAAGCGTACAGATGTGGTTATATCCACCAGTCAACGCATGGACACTTCAGTCAACAAAACTTGGCACACGCTTAAGCTTTATGACGTCAGAGGATGCGTGAAATATGTAGTATGACAGGTTACGTGTGTGTGGTCAGGGCTGCATTCGCGACTCAGTATTTGAACCTATCGAGTCTGGCGGTCAACAGCAACTCGCCTGTGTTATGCCATCATCGTGCACCGCGGGAGTTGTCGCAGGTATAGTAGGTGAGATAAGCTGAGGTATATCCCTACACCTCACCCTCCATCTCTTCCGATGATCTGCGCACACTCTTCGGCTCGTTGGGCATCAAGCACTGATTCAACACCAACATCCATCATCAACAACTGCCCGCCATGAACTACGCCAACATGATTGAGGAGAAAAACCTCAAGGTAGAGTACATTCTAACCAAGACTTTGCCTCTATTTTTACTCACCCTCGTCCAGAAAACCTTCATTATAGCCACCCTTTGCTCTACCCTTGTCGGGACTTTCACGTCGTCTATGGGTCTTTGGGACCGCGTCAAAGAGAAACGAAAGCAAGCGCGACGCGACACTACGCAAGATGAAGAGATCAAGAAGCTCAAGGCTCAAGTCGAAGAGTCGTCTCGAGAAAAGGATCGCGCTATAGAGAGGAGCAGAGTCAGAGGAAGAGACGAGGTCGAGGCTTCATTCGAGCGGTCAGGCGCCCTCATCAGTCGCGAGTTCCAAGACGGCTACGAGCGCCTCGGCTCGAGGTTTGCTATTGGAGATGTTGTCACCGAGAACAGACTCCAAGCCCAAGTCATCGCCCTACAACAGACCGTCATCAACGTCCTACAAGATGCCCTCTACAACGGCCGTCAACTCGATCGCGCCGACATGGCAAAGCTCGTCGCTGCCTCCGACGCTGCCCGAGAAGGCTCCTTGGGTGCTCTTCGCCAGCAACGACAGCGTCTTCTCATGGCTGGAGAGCAACCCGAGTTACCACCGCCACCTCCGAAGCCCGCGTCGACCATCGCCGAACCCGCACCTTTATACTGCCGCTATAGCCTCGATCTTCAATGCGTTCAGAAAAGACCCCTCGCCTCCAGCTTTGCTCCTGGCGGCGACTGCAAATGCCCAGCTTGCGGGTTCTTCCTCGATGTCGAGGCCGACGATGGTTGGGCGATTGGCAAGACGACGCCACGATTGATCACCGAGCAGGGATACGAGAGAGAGATTGACGAGGAACTCGAGTTCCATATTAGCCCGCGCTTTGTCGTCAAGTGCCACACACCGGAAGGAGAGTTTGCCTGTGTTCTCTGTAGTAGATTCCGCGATGAGGATGTCATCTGCCCGACTGCCGATGTCTTGATCGACCACATCGGCCGAACACATAATGTCGCCGAGATGGAGAGGGAGCCTGACTTTGAAATGCGTTCTCTGGATTTGGATAGAAGGAGTGCACCCCCCAAGGCGATCGAGTATGATAGAAGAAGTGCAGTTGCAAGATCTGTCGACTCGGATAGGAAGAGTATGTCAGGAAGGTCTGTTGGCTCGAATAGAAGGAGTGCCAGAGCCATGAGCGTGGATAGAAGAAGCGTCTACTGAGGTATTGTGTTTTTGGCATAGCGACTTTTCATACCAGGCAGGCGTCATTGTAGCGGACCGTAGATATCTCATCAATACAACTATATCCAAGAATTTTGACATAAAGTAGCTCTTTCACTTTCTCTTACTTGTTGATTAATTCCACCATGGTAAGACCGTCCGAGGTCGGGCCCAAGGTAAATCATCACCACTTATATCATGAACATGGTAATTATTCAACATCAGCAATCTTTTCTACTACTGCAAAAAGCTACTCAGTACACTTGTGTCTGCCATGCAGAGCTAGAATTTCCATCTACAAAGATGATGGTTGTTAAACGATTCGAGTGTTATACCCCAGACAGACGTGGCTGTTATTCGCGATAACTATTAGGGAGCGTATGCTTCTTGATATCGCTATGAATTCAGGAACGAACAGTATTCTAGACAACATTAAAATACACAGTACGATGAACAGCATACATAATATTAATGTCAGATGAATGACAATATTAAGTAAAAACAGTTATCGTATTCAACTCAACATTAGGAAGAACCCGGATTGGATAACGATACGGAAATAACCTCAGTTGGGTAAAGCGGCCGTCATGAGCTGTTTTCACCCCTGCTCTCACGAGGGGCACTTGTCTTGCCAAGACCAAGCCGGCCATACGATACCTATCCTTGACAGCAATCACAACCTCCTCACCTTGACTGCGGTTTCTCATCCCTTGAAAAAATGTCCATCACCAAACTCATATGTGTCGTCGGTGCCACCGGCAATCAGGGCGGCTCCGTAGCCCGTCGTTTTCTCAAGGCCGGGTTCCGAGTCCGGGGCCTGACCCGCAACACGGCTTCGGTATCAGCCGAAAAGCTTTCAGAGGCTGGTGCCGAGGTTGCGGAAGCGGACCTCAACGACGTTGAGACGCTCAAAAAGGCATTCCTTGGGGCTAACGTCATCTTTAGTGTCACCAACTACTGGGAACCCTTCTTTCGTCCTGATTGTCGAGAGCAGGCTGCTAAAGAAGGCATCTCTTGTCGAGAATTTGCCTACAATGTCGAATATCAGCACGGAAAGAATATTGCGGATGCCGCGGCCACTGTTGTTGACTCACTTGATGAGAATGGTTTTCTAGTCTCAACTCTCAGTCATGCTGAAAAGTGCAGTGCTGGCAGATATAAAGAGCTCTATCACTTTGATTCAAAGGCCGATATCTTTCCAGGCTACGTTGACGATAACCATCCTGAGCTCGCTGCCAAAATGTCATGCATACATACTGGCTATTTCTATACAAGCTTCAACATTCTACCGCAGTCGTACTTTAACAAGGTTGGTTATGAACTCAGAAATCTTTCTTTTAACTCGGCCCTTCTCACTAACTCATATCAGCTGCCCGACGGAAGTTTCGAAATGTCTTTCACTACTGCTCCTGATAAACATGTTCCCCATTTCGACCCAGTGGGAGACATGGGCAACTTCACCTATGCCGTCTACCAAATGCCCTCAGGAAAGGCATATATGGCTGAAGGCACTACTTGCACATGGCCAGAGTGGGTTGAGACTTGGGGACGTGTCAATGATGTTTCCGTAAAGTATCGACAAATTACACCCGATGAAATGATTGCGGCCACGCCGGATAGGGAAGCCGGTGTTGAAGTGAGCTACATGTTCTCATATACATCTGACCCAGGCTATGACGGTGGCATGGATTTGCTGATGGCCAAAGACATCCGAAAGGTAAGACTCCTATCCTCATTTGGGCGGATGCTGACTCTATATCAGGTTGGTATTCATTGCCCTATGACGACCTGGGAAGAATGGGCGAGAAAATATGACTGGTCTGAGGTTATTGAGAAATAGCATGAGTTCATCATTCAGTTACACGTATCTAACAAGGATAACGAGTAACAGTCACTTAAAACTGATCATGCGCATTGAATCATTAGCTATTTCTGGCCTCGTCAAGTTTCCTGCTAGAGCAGGCATCGCGTTCTTCCAACAGCATCTGAGTCAAGCTTATCCATGAGCAGTGCCTAGTTTTCTAGTTGCCATTTAGCTACACCCTGAGCATGCAGCTTTACAGTGTCGAACAGTGGTTGCTTGACGTCCTCTGCCTTAAGAATCATCCATAATTCTGTGCATCCCAGAATGATGCCCTCAGCACCCTGGTCAAAGAGCTCCTTGGCGGCTTCGATATAAAACTGTTTCGACTCTGGGGTGACGACATCCATCGACAGCTCTTGAAAGATGACGTTATTCATGCGGCTCCTGGTCTCTTGGTTTGAAGGCACAAGCACTTGGAGATTGTGCTTGGTCTCAAGCCTCTTCTTCAGAAAGTCTTGCTCCATAACGAGCTGTGTTCCAAACAGAGCAATCTTTTTCAAGCCCGCCTTCACGATAGCATCGCCGGTAAAGTCGATGATGTGCAGCAGTGGAAGGCCGGTTGCTTTTTCGATATCTTCTGCCCAGCGATGGTTGGTGTTGACACAAAGAACGATAGCCTCTGCACCGACCGACTTGAGATTTATGGCTGCCGCGCACAATTGGCGGCTCACTTCTTCAAAATCTCCAGCTTTGAAGGGGGCCTCTATCTCGGCGAAGTCGAACGAGTGTAGGAGTAACTTAGACGAATGGATTCCCCCCAAATGATTTTGCACGTAATCATTGATCTCCTTGTAGTAAACGAGAGTTGCGTGATAGGTGGTACCACCGAGGAGGCCTAGGACTCGCATCTTTCGGATAGTTGTAATTGAAACTATGTCTGAAGACTTAGTTGTTTGCTTTGATTGTAGTTTATAGATGGTAAACCTGCTGGTCTTGTTACTGTCCTCGAGTCCTGATTCAATAATAACAAGAATCATTCGTAAGTGGCACCAGCGGTGACTATTTGTAGGATGCGAGAAGGACTCGGCACGGAATAAATGGCGTCGCGTTACTGCATGACTTGAAGGGCGTACTTGTCGTCAGCCAGGCTGGCGCCGTATGAACGTTGTGTACTAAATTTAGCCGTGTCAGACCACGCTTACTGGCGAACTTGATCCCAACAGTCAGCGCTAGGAGCGGAGAATGACTTCCTACTGGCTTGCTTTTGTAGCTTCTTAACAGATAAGAACTCAACTAATCTGGTAAATGCTCAAGCCATGGCTAAGCTGTGCGAGGAGTTGGTCAGGTGCAGGTTGCGAGCACATCACGATAAATATGACAATAGTAGTCATGGAAGTGCTCTATATTCATTTAACGTCAGTATGCAAGTTCTTGGTAAAACATCAAGAAGGCAAGATCCTCTTGTCACACTTCCTCGCTCACAGACAATAAATGGCAGCTGACTTGACAAGGTTGATATCACCATACTCAACGTCTGAGTAGCATGCTGCGCCTGACATAGAACTAATACCCCTACCATAGTCAGGGACGCCAACAAGGGTCTTAGTAATCCTAGTCCAATGTTGGGAAAACAGACATGATTCCCAAGGTAGTGGAAACGACACATGGCTGGGTTGCGTGTACAAGTAGTTGTTAGTGTTCTGGGGACTAGTTCATAGATATTGATATAAAGACCACTCTTGTCTTGAAACCTGTCTTTGTACTCGGCCGGGTATAATGCTATATGAATAAGCGCAAGTGTGTAACAAAAGAAAGCAGTCCAATACCAGACGTCAAAATTCTTTGACAGCCTCAATCAATCGCCATTCCCACATAGTCTGCATTTCAATACATTCCTTTAGAATCTCTGGGTCTTCCCACCACCAATAATTTGCAATGATGTGTTCTCTCCAAATCTCCATCCAGAGCATGCGACCCACGCTGTTACGCAGCTCTTGTGTCAACCCTTCAGCAGATAGGTGTCCGTCTCTCACATATTGTAGGTGACGGCTGTCCAGCGGAATAGCAAAGAACTGTGTTGCCTTGATGCTGCTGGCATCAACACGAAGCAATGCGTTGTTCAGCCATAATGGAAGTAGTTTACTCGGATTCGTGCATCGAAAATTGGCCTCTAGGTTGAGCAGTAGATTGTCTTCTATCCAGGATCGCAGTCGAGGACCAAGCGTGCTTGGAATGGGAAGCGGATCAACGACTATGAGGTGTAATGTACCGCCAGGCTCGAGGCATCTGTGGATATTTCGCAAAAGAGCAGGGATATCCTGTGATGGCATAACCAAAGGAAGCCGCATGGAGTGAACAGCTTCAAATGTAGACGGCGCTACAGGAAAGGCTGAAGGCGATTTCACAGGTACGACGACTGGATGAATATTGGGAAATAGTATATGAGAAAGTGGCGCCGGTGAGAGGTGATACACCTGTTTGTCGTGGTTTACAGCGGCCAAATATGAGGTAACAGCTAGGATTCTGCATCAGCCAAGATTCTAGACAAAAGAAACGGTGATTTCTCGTTACCTGGTGTTTCATAAAGAGCAAGCACCCTCTTTATGTCTGAGGATTGATATTCGAGAGGTTCATGTTTGGGCTCAAAACGCCCTGATCGGTCCATGTCGTATATGGCTGAGAGCATCCATTGCATCTTCTCAACCTCTAGATCATTGCGTGAGCTTGGCGGGCCGTTGACAGCTTGTGACTCTGTCAAGCGGAGCAATCTAACCATGTTGCTCTCGGTAGATAACTGCCTGAGTTCTCTCTGCATTGCATTCATTTCTCTGGGAACACTGGCATCTGTCTCTGTCTCCCGCTCTTCAGCTGGATCATCTGCTAAGTGGAATAATGCATCTGTGGGAGAACACTTCCATTCATCTGGAGGTTTCCAGTCAGTGTTGAGAGGTAGAGTAGAAGATGGCATCCGCTTTGGCTCCGTGGGCCTTGGCTGCGGTGATCTGTTTCTAGCATTGCGGAAGGTTGTATGGGATCTGTCAAGCGTTAGTGCGGGAATATTCTGGATGAATCATGCTACTTACGAAGAACGTGGGCGATTCGCCGTCTTCGAATTTGAATTGGCCACGATGGTAACCTCGCAACTCATTTCCAAGGAATCCTCGGTGCCTGTGTGAAGTGTTGTCGTTACTTCTGTACTTCTGGCAATAAATGATCCCTCTCCGAGTGTCTGAACAACGTGACACGGCTCCAACGCCACCCGCTCAGTTGCTTCAGTGTCCAAAGGAGGAGTAGGTAATTGGCTCAATGTTGGGAACGGCGGATCAATATGCGTGTCGTGGTGGATGTAGGCATCTATTGAGTAACGTTAGCATAGTAAAAGACTTATTCAAGGGTACTCGTTGAACAAACCCTCAGGGTGGTCCAGTATCTGGCCATTGCGCCTAGACTTCAGGTCGACGACACGGTCTGAGACTATTCCTACTTGTTCACTGCCAGTAGAAAAGGCCGACACGCTGTCTGTCTCAAAGTCATAGTTGTATCCTGCATCAGACGTCTTGATAGATGCTGAAGAAGCCGTTGGTGATAGCGATACAACGGTTCGCTCCTTGTTCTTGCGTCTGGAGAAGCTGGCAAAGGATGGCGACTCATTGGAAGACGACGAACCACGGCTGAATATGGACCTCGCTTTTGGTGTGCTCTTGTCGCTTCGGCTTGGATTGGTAGCCTTTCTCTCGCGATGTTCCTTTCTCGACTCCTTCTTGGGATCTGCCCAAGCAACCTCCCACATGTTGCGGCGATGGCGATCAAGCCCGGTAAAGTGCAGTGCAATACTATTTGCTGGTTTGAGAAAGACTGAGCAAAACCGGTCTTTTGATGATGGACCGGCTGAGCTAGTATTTGTCTTTGTCAACGGAGAACGTGTCATGGGGGATAATAAATTTGATTTGATTGCAACCAACACCACTCAATATGACGCAGATTGGGAGGGGGGAAAGGGAAAAAACAGGGAGGTTGCATACTGTGCACGGCAGATGGGCTTGGAGTAAGATTAAGCAAGGCCAGGTTTCTTGTCTCAGCTAATCAGATGTTCCGCGGATGAGTCCAGCACATGGCGGTAAACTCGTTCAAGCTGGCGAATGTAGGGCTGAACTCTGTCGTCTCGCGGATGTGTCGAGGCCAGGCTGTACATGGAAAACGGGTTCCGTGTAACTTTAACAAAGAGAAAAAGAACTTGTCGAGGGGGATGCGATCCGAGGACTTGGGACCCTTGTGCTTCAACGGCATGATCCGGTCTATGCAGGGCGCCATCATCTCACATCTCTTGTTTGATATAATCTGATAGCTCATCTAGTTTTGTATAGTCTCAGATTTAGTGTGCCGTTCCCCTACGATACAGTATCCGTGAGTTATCAACGTCTCCCCTGAGAGTGGCGCAGAAGATCACCCCATGCAAGGTCTCGATGCGGCCAAGGCGTTAGAGTGGCTTGGAGCTATCGGCGCCGTCTCCCACTGGCTGAAAGTTCCTCTGTAGGAACGGGATCATACTGTCCCATGGTCCATTTCCTTGTTTACCCCGGAAATCCCTGGACAGTTGTGTTTCGCATTTTCTCGCGGGGTCGCATCGTGTATCATGTCAAAGCGTCTCTTGGTTGAATCCCACCATTATTTCCAGAGATTCCAAATGAGGAACAAGCAGCGAGCGGGTTTGTCAGCCAGCAGTAATGCTAATGAGACTGATCCATGAGAGCGTCAAGGTTGTTTTGGCTGAGAGCTTTTGCATTCTCTAGCCACAAACATCGTAATCGTGATATGTTTGGCTCGTCCGAAACAGCGCACGTCCCCAGGTTCAATGCCGTGATGCAGTAGCTTAGAGCCTCGCTCTCTCGCGTGGCTCAATTCTAGACCATTTGCGGGGATGATCAGCACCGTCCACTCGGTCCCAGCCATTGATAGTTTAGTTGATGTGGGAAATCTCGATAAGCCCTTGCGTAGCAGTCAAAGATGCCGAAACCGTTCAAATTCTCATCTATTCGTCCACGTTTTCCACCTCTTTGCATAGCATAACGCCAGATCACATGACGGAAGCAAGGGAGAGAGAGGAAATTGCCCGGGTGTTGGTTGGTTGGCTACCAAGTAGCAAACTTGTCTTGCTCAGGAGTCTGTCGAGTGTAAGAAGCAAACAAGATTCACGTCGCATCATCCTTACTGAATACTACGACGGCACAGTAAATGATCTACAAGCCAGTCAACAACGACTCAAGCAGGGACGATCTTGTCACCCACCCATGCATTGACCATGTCTTACAACGCAAGCAACTATACCCTCTCTAAATCCACTGACACTATGAACAGCATTGATCGTTTATGAACAAAGACTTTTCTTCTGGGCCGCAAAAAGAAGGAAAAGAGTAAAAAATAAGAAATTTGGCTTCAGTTAGGATCAGTTGTGGATCAAGTGTCACCTACGGGTTGTAACCACATTGCTTTTGACAGCAACTCGGCTAAGCATGTAGCCACAGGTGAGACAAATGAGTCTGATCCAACAATTGATCTTCTCCAAACTGACTCTATATAGAATGGCAAACTGACAAGGTCGCGTAACACCATCCCTCTGGCGCCCCTTTAGGGTCCGTTCTCCCGCTCAGACTTGGTGTGGCACACTCTCGCCTTGACCCTCGTGTGGTTCCTATTTTTCGGTAGCCAAGTGCCTCTTCAAAGTTTGGTGGCTTACGTCTCTGGTCTGGTTCAGTCTTCTCTTCTTCGCCTAATCTTATGCACGTCAAACAGCCTCTCGGGTCCCCTTTGTGTCATATTTGACGTCTTCAACACCCGTTTTGTCTTCTATTTTTCTTGTCCAGTGAAGCACGTCTAGCCGCAGACCTCATCGTGCTGCAAAGATGGCCATGGAAAACCCAAACACAAAGCTTCGTGGCATCACGAACCTAACAAAAAGGCTCAACGAATATGTCGCGTCTTCCTTTGTTGGGCGTTTCTTCCGATTAGAAGGCAGCGGTCACGTCAGTCACCCAAGCTTCAGATCTTTACTCTCTGTTTACTAACGTGTCGCCAGTCCAAAGAGATTGCTGGCTCGACTTTCTTGACTGAGATTCGTGCGGGAGCAACGACATTTGCGGCCATGACATACATCATTGCAGTCAACGTACGATCTCTTTACGTGTTCTTTCTGTGGTAACTGTATCTGACCATGCGTCCAGGCTTTTATTCTTTCGCAGACCGGTGGGCCTTGTCAATGCGATGAGGAAAGCCGATTTGACTGTGATAAAGTTGCCAGTTATGCGGCATGCAAAGAGGGTAAGGATTCACTCATGAACCAGCCTGCTATGATAGGACACTGACACGGCTGTAGAGGTGCGAATAGATCTCATCATGGCCACTTCAGCCGTTTCTGCACTTTCTAGCATCATGTTTGGTCTCCTTACTAATCTCCCCATCGCTCTCGCGTAAGTCCTGCAATATAGCCTCCCGATTCCTGACTAATCTCTGAATATGGACGAACAGACCTGGCATGGGCCTCAATGCCTACTTTGCCTTCCAAGTTGTCGGGTACAATGGATCTGGACCCATTCCATACGGCGTTGCTTTGACTGCTGTCTTCATAGAAGGCCTTGTCTTTGTCTTCTTGGCCTTGACAGGGATGCGGCAATGGCTCGTCAAAGTCATTCCTTCAACTATCAAGACCGCCACTGGAGCGGGTATTGGGCTCTTCCTGGCAGAGATCGGTTTGTCCTATGAGTCTGGTATTGGTGCTATCACTGGAGGATGGAACGCGACGCCATTGACAATAGCTGGCTGTCCAGCTGAGAAGATCAACCCCAAGACACACATGTGTGACGGTGGAATCATGTCTAGTCCAAAGGTATCTTCAAACTCCGCCGTAGGTGACATGGGAAGGGAGACTAATGCTTTTGTAGATGTGGACAGCTATCTTCGCAGGCGGTCTATTCACGGTATATCTCATGGCCTTCCGTATCAAGTACGCTTTCTTGATCGGTATTGCATTCGTTTCTATCCTTTCATGGCCGTAAGTGTCTCATGCATCCCCCTGGTAATACCTAAAGTCTAACAGAGAGCAGACGCGACACTGCCATCACTTATTTCCCTTATACATCAGAGGGTGACTCTCGTTTTGAAATGTTCCGCCGAATCACATCCTTCAATCCTATTAAGCACACACTGAATGCTCTAGACTGGGATATAACCCATCACGGGAGTCAATTTGTCCTCGCTTTGTTCACCTTCTTATATGTTGATATCATTGATGCAACCGCTACCATGTACTCAATGGTTCGCTTCTGCGGTGTCTTTGACGATGAGGATGGAGATTTCCCTCGGTCTACTATTGCTTATTGCTGTGATGCCATGAGCATTTCAATCAGCGCTCTTCTAGGCTGTTCTCCCGTAACAGCTTTCATCGAGAGCGGTGCTGGAATTGCCGAAGGAGGGCGTACGGGCCTCACAGCCATAACTACGGGGCTTTTCTTTTCGCTGGCAGTCATGTTTGGTCCAATCTTTGCGTCTGTTCCTCCTTGGGCGACTGGGCCAACTCTCATCCTGGTAAGTTTTCCTCCCGCATGGCTATTTATAAACGGATTTTAATATTTTCACAGGTAGGATGTATGATGTGTCGTCAGATCACTGAGATCAACTGGCGATACATTGGTGATACACTACCATCTTTCGTCGTTCTGATGTTTGTGCCATTTTCCTACAGCGTAGCCTATGGTATCATTGCGTAAGTTCTCCCATACTAAAGCCAAACGTGGCACTAAAGGTCTCTAGTGGCATGTTCATGTATGCGGCCATCAACACTCTGATCGCAATCACTGTACGAATCTCGGGTGGTAGACTTGAGCCGCAGGGCTACGATCTGAAAGAATACTGGACCTGGAAGGCCCCTGGACGAAAGCCATGGTTTGTGCGAGTCTTTCGAAACGTTTCCTACTCTACCAAGTCCATGAACAAATCAGCTCCGCAAACTTTTCACGCCAGAAGTGGTTCAGACTGTGAGATGGTCCGGGTGGCTTCGTCTGATGAAAGGAAGGGTGATGGAGTAGAATTCTCTGTGTCGGTTCCGAGGCGTACTCTTTCCAAGTTCTCCCGCTGATATTTCTTGTCCAATGATATAACTATTTTTGTTACAATTTTTGTTAGTAGAGCAAATACTCTCTATATAATTCTTGTATATAATCATAGCTCCAAACCATAGCAGTCAGTATATTAATATTTCCTACTATATAGATCATCACTCAGGCTCCAACCATACTTGCCAGTTATTTAAACTATTCTGTCAGCTTGCCATGGCATTCCACCAAACCCCGAAGCTAGTTGTTGTTGTCGGCAATGCTTTCATTTACAACCCTTTGGCTTCCAGCTTTCTGATTTGAGAACCTGTCCACTTGGCTCAAAACCCGGTGCAACTCGTTGATGTTAGCTCAACCGACTTATCAATCTTATTTATCTTCTCTTACCTGTCGTGCCAACAAGCGTCCACTCCCCTAAGCTTCGCGCTCTCTGCCATTCCCCCTCAGAAACTATCACCTGAGGCCACTGCCCATTGTACAAGTCAGACCCCATCACTTCATGCCTGATGCAACTACCATTATTGTAAGACCGGGATAGAACAAGAGGTGCGCCCGCATAGTAGTGCCATACTTCAGCCGCATCGAGCTTGTGCCATAGTGAGTGGCCTGTAGCACCGTCGAGTAGGTAGTAAATGGCGGTGCTAACTGAACGGTTGGTGCCAGGGAACGTTGCCGGGTCTCTAAAGGTTTCGACAAAGTAGCCTTTTTCATTAGAGGGTTCGAGGTTCAGAAGCTCTATAAGCTGCTGTTTGGAGCATTCTTGGATAGATTTTGTGTCTTTTGAATGTTTTTGAAGATTGTATGAGAGAGAAGAGGCCACGCTGAGAGGCAATAAAAACAGAACTACTGAGGCACGCATGGCGTGATGGACGGACAAGCACTGTCAGAGTATTGTTCTTTGCTGGAGTTTAATCTACCATCTTATATACTAACGCAGGCTTACGCTTACAAACCTACGGGACTTTCGGATTGTCAATATTGGCGTTGTGTGGCTGGTTCTGTCAGATGTTGATATTGCAAATAGTTAAGCGTGGATGATCAGTCTTACTTATGACGTGTTCTATCAATCGTCAGCTGAGCAGAACGTATAAACAACGAAGATACTCAAGATCAACACTGGCTATGAAAACTGTTGCTTGGATGTACCACCCACATTGCCGAGTATCTAAAAGCTAAATCAGCTATATACTTCCACACTCGGGTGCCGCCGCTAACCGTTTGATGTCTCGGGCGGAGAGCTCCGATGCGTATAGATAAGAAATACTCTTTAAGTCACAATTATCTTCTTCGTCCTTGTAGTACTCACTTCTGGATCCAACAAACTTTACAATGGCAACCCAGAAGCCTGAGAAAATCCTCGCCGCACTTCTCCAGACCATCGAGCGCGATATCGTCCCCTTGACACGGGATGGTGTCTCATCTGGAAGCAAAGTCTTTGGAGCTGCTATTCTCTCATCCAAGACACTCGAAGCGTTTACGGTTTCTACAAACAATGAGCGGGAGTCACCTCTTCTACACGGCGAGATAAACTGCATCCAAACATTCTATACAAAAACCTTTCCCAATCCACAAGATCGGCCAAGTCCCCGAGACGACTGCATATTTTTTGCCACACACGAACCCTGCAGTCTTTGCCTAAGCGGGATCACATGGTCCGGTTTCAAAGAGCTGTATTATCTATTCACCTACGAAGACAGCCGTGATCAGTTCTCTATTCCGTATGATATTGAGATTTTAGAGGAGGTTTTTCGTGTCAGAGCTGAAGGGGAAAGTGACAAGGCAGTCAGAGCTAGACCTCTGTATAACAAAACAAACAAGTTCTTCACTGCTAAGAGCGTTCAAGATCTTGTTGGCGGCATTCAGGATGCACAGGAGCGACAGAGATGGAACACAGAAGTGTACAGGGTAAAGGGTCTCTACAATGCCTTGAGCGATGAGTATCAAAGGAATAAAGAAGGTGGAATAGAGACTTCAAGCACTTGGAAGTAAGCAATAAATATGAAGTGTCGTCGACCTGAGGAATGGTTTACTTTACGATTGCCCTTGGTAAGTTAAACATGGCATCAGATCAAGTTCCTAGTCCAAAAAGGTCACCAGACTCAAAGGACAAATATTAGTATTACGATAAGAAGCAGGATTCTCAACTAGGTTACAAAAATATCAGTTCAATGGTCTAGTGTTGTCCAGTATTCTATGGTTAGGGGAAGAGATCCGTGATGTGCTAAACTATACAAAGCTTTTCGTGCTCCCATATCCCTTCAGTACCATATTGATAGAACAATCTTTTATGACACATGAAATCTTGAAATCTTATTCGGATAACATCACACCAATATCATTCCGAGGGTGAACGAATACATCTTACCCTAGACAGCCACAAATAAGTAGGTACAAAAGGGTATAAAGAGGTGAATAGAACAATGAACATATATATAGCCGGCAGTGGATGATCCGTAAGACGGTAATCTAAGATAACGCAAGCAGAAAGAAACTAAATTGCTACTGATCAGCCTATACGACGTCTATTTCACAACATACCACAATTATTCGCAAAATTGGTCACGACTAGCGCGCCTAGTGATTGGTCAAATGGATGATGTCGACTGATTAAAGCTGATAATTGGATGGAAATAACGGAATTGACTTGAATTTTGCACTAACCGTGATCAATCTCGCAAAACTCTACGGTACCCTCATGGTTCTTTGACATACGAGCCAACAACCACGCCACGACTGCCCGCAAGAGCTGATAGAATAAAGCTAGGCTACGAGATGGGAACAATAGTAGCTAGCTTCAACCCTCACTTAATCAATTACACAGCTCTCCGGAGACTTTGCTCAGTCAAAAGTGATAGACAAGCAGAAATCGATCTAAGATTTGGGGCCTGAACTCTGGATCGGGCCGCAATGGGAGCTAGCGTCGGTCCAAATGTCCAAAAGCAGGGACTTGGACCGAGAATTTGACATCATAAATCTATCACTTCTATATTTTACTGGAGGGCTCTTAAAATCGTGACAAAAGGGCGCTCTCTTATCTCCAGCTGAGGTTAAACGAGAGTACTCGTATACACAGATTGCGAAGTAGTTGATACATCTGGCATAGAGAGTAGCTGGAATGAACGTAACGGTTGCTCAAATCATGTTAGATCAAACACTTCGATAACATAGACAAGACAAGGTAGCACAACAGAGCATAGATGCCAAAGTCCCTCAAGAGCGCTCCTGATTCATTTCCGCGTGTACCGAGTCTAAATTGCCACGCTATGCTTGGCAACCCACAAAATAATAGCTGAGTGTCGCCCAACTTTGCATCAACATCACCATTCTTCGAGATGGACTACCATGGAGTCTGAGACTGCAGACGACCTCAGCAGGCTCAACATTAGAGACATTCTCAACGCAGACTCTCGCCCTACCTTTATCATTGACCTTGACCCTGACGACGAACCACCTCTGCGATCAGAGTTCGTTCAGCCTGTCTTTTGCAACACCGCCCTTCGCACACATGAGCGCCTACTAGACTCTGTGTGTGGTCAAGAAACTTCTCAACATCAAGCTGATGATGCTGTGCCTTACTCTGACTTCAGGAACTGGGCTACAGGTGTTACCACCCAGGACGACTCCAAGGATGTATTTCCACTTTTCTTCCTCTACGATGGATTACTTTGGACAGGCTCAACCGTTGCCAAGAGATGGAGATTGATCAGTGGTAACCGACTATGGCAACGCGACTCCCCTCCAGGGAGTCTATCATTGAGGGCACTTATCCAGGAAAAGCCATCAACCGCTAAACGACCAGAAGTAGCCAATCCTGAGCCACCCAAGTCAACTGGCGATGCAACCAAGGAGGCTACACTGACGGGAGCAACATTGGTGGAACCGTCCCAGCGACAACGGTCATCCAGATTCTATTGGCGAGGAGGAACATCCAAGAGCAGCTCAGATCGTGCCACAGGCAGCTCCAGTAGCGGATCTATCGTGCTAGGCAAGCCCGAAAAGAGCATTGCCGACTGGACGGTCCAAGAGCCAAAAGGCGTCTTGTCACCGCATGCTCGGCTACTTCGGGATATTGACTGGGCTTCAACGCCTCTTGGACCCATGGGCTCGTGGTCACCTGAGCTTCGACAGATTGCAAATCTCGTCGCTAATAACCCACATGCGGCGAATATCTTCTGGGGCAGCGACTTGACAATGCTTTACAACGAGGCATATGCTCTGAACTTTGCTGGCAACAGACACCCCTCCATGCTCGGCACAGGGGCATCAGGTCCCTGGTCAGAAGCCTGGGATGTGCTTGAGCCTGCTTTTATCGAGGTTGTACGAACAGGTGTTAGTCACCGCCGGGATAACGAGGAAGTGGCTCTCTTTAGGCGAGGGTTCCTGGAGGAGACGCATGTCTGCTGGTCACTGACTCCGTTGTATGGTGGCACCAACCGTATCGTCGGCTTCTACAACGCAACCTTTGAGACCACCGATCTCGTCTTGAGCCAACGCCGAATGCGGACCATCAATAAAGTAGGCGACAGCCTACGCAAAGCTACCACCACCAAGGGCTTCTGGCAACTAGTCCTGGAAGGTCTTGAGGATAACCATCGCGATGTTCCATTTGCACTCCTGTATTCGGTAGGAGATACTGAAGAGGGAGACTACCAGTCCAGCTCCTCAGGAAGCACAATCTCGAGCAAGTCATGCCACCTCGAGGGGACTATTGGCGTGCCACATGGGCATGCTGCAGCCCCAGATCATATAGATCTTAAGCGGAGTTACGAAGGCTTTGTTCCATCATTCCGTGAGGCCATGAGGACACGCGAACCAATGCTTGTACGCATCCGAGATGGTACACTGCCTGAGCAACTTCTCCAAGGAATCAAATGGCGAGGGTTTGGTGAGACAGGCTCGGAGGCAATCATTTTTCCTGTACGACCTACCAACGGAGACGCGGTATTGGCATTTTTAGTCATTGGAGTCAACCCTCGAAGGCCCTACGACGAAGGCTACATATCATTTGCTACTCTTCTCAATCGACAACTCGAGACGTCGTTAGCATCGACTATGCTCTTCGAAGAAGAGACTCGACGAGGCAGAGACGCTGTAGAGGCCATGGCCCTGGAGAAAGAGCTAACTCAGGAGCTGAACCTCCAAGCAGACCGACTTCGAAGAATGACGGAGCTTTCGCCGCTCGGCATGTTCCTCACGAGCCCCGAAGGTGCTTTGCGACAAGCCAATGACCGGTTCTATGAGATGACTGGCCATACTAGGGACAGCCAGGCCGACATGTCGTGGGTGAATCTCATGCAAAGCAGTGGAAGTATCATGGAGGAAGGCTGGCATCGTTTGACACAAGAGATGCTACCATGGTCAGGCGAAGTGAAGCTGGGAAGAGGTATCGAGAGTCCCGTCAATATACACGGCGAGTCTATCGACTACTGGGTCATGGTCACAGCACACCCCGAAATCTCTTCTGCCGGTACACTAAAGGCTATCATGGGCTCTATAACCGATATATCACATCTCAAATGGGCTCAAGGTCTACAAAGTCGCCAGCTGCAAGAGGCAGAGGAGACAAGAAGACAGCAGAACGAGTTTATCGACATAACATCGCACGAGATGAGGAATCCTCTCAGCGCGATCCTCCAGTGCGCAGACGATATCTCATCAGCAATGGAGTCCTGTCGTTCTAGCGGTACCGACGCCTCACTTAAAATCATTGAATCGTGTCTCGACGCCTCCCAGACAATCACGCTTTGTGTTCAACACCAGAAGTCAATAGTGGATGATGTTCTCACCGTTTCTAAGCTCGACTCGAATCTACTACTCATAACGCCAGTAGTCTGCCAACCGCATGCCATATTGCAACGGGTCCTCAAGATGTTCGAATCTGAAATGCTAGCCAAAGACATCACACTTGAGCTCGATTTCAACAACGATTTCGCAAATCTCGGCGTTGACTGGGTTGCTATGGATCCAAGCAGAGTCCTCCAGATCCTTATCAATCTCATGACAAATGCCATCAAGTTCACCGCTCCTTGTTCAACACGCATCATCAAGGTTTCTGTTGGCGTATCTCGGTACCCACCAGATGCCTCGAATATTCCTGGTTTTCAGTTTGCCCCGACAATATCTGAGCTGAGTAATGTTGTCAACTCGGATGAATGGGGCTCGGGAGAACGGTTATATGTACGGTTCAGGGTGCAAGATACTGGTTGTGGTCTGTCCGAAAAGGAAAGGCAGCTCTTATTTCAGCGATTCAAGCAAGCATCTCCTAGAACACACGCTAAGTATGGGGGCAGTGGACTAGGACTTTTCATCTCAAAGCGCCTATCTGAGCTTCATGGAGGCAGGATCGGAGTTGCTTCCGTAGCCGGACAAGGCAGTGATTTCGGTTTCTATGTCCAGGCGCGGCGATCAACTGCTCCAAGTTATAGAGACTCGGGTCAACTCATGTTGACAGATGTACAAGCCACTACGAGCAAATCTGTATCAGAACCAGTCCAGACACACTCCCAGGGCCATGGAATGCTCAACTCGAGACCGAGGCAACAGGAGGAGCCAACGAGTGACGTGCTTGACCCACATACGTTGACAATACACATTGTGGAGGATAATCTCATCAACCAAAAGGTTCTTGTAAACCAACTGAGAAAAGCCGGATGCACAGTCAGCGCCACCAATGACGGGCTTGAAGCTCTGGAGTTTCTCAAAAAGACACACTTTTTCAACAAGAATGGCTCAGAGCTGTCAGTGATTCTGATGGATCTTGAGATGCCAAACATGGATGGCTTGACATGTGTCCGCGAGATAAGAAGGATGCAGGAAGAGGGTGTCATCACTGAGCATGTGCCAGTTATTGCGGTGACGGCTAATGTGAGAGACGAGCAGATCAGAGTGGCTTTGCAGAGTGGCATGGATGATGTTGTCTCTAAACCGTTTAGAATCGCAGAGGTTTTGAGTAAGATAGAGGCATTGTTGAACTGGTGTAATAGATAAATAGCAATTATGCAATACACGATAGATAGCGTTGAGTTAGCATAGATCATGGATGTTTAACGATTGGATACCTGGGCTTGGTGGTGGTTCTTTTTTGTGTACAGTAATAGATTCCAACGACGCTTAACAATTCATACTTTGACTTGTATTCGCACATATCTCCGGGGCAGTGTTTCCCAATCACCTATTCTAACCCTTCAACATAGTCGATAAGATCATACAAGACTCTTTTCAAACACCCTGTACTCCGTAGGTCCTGCAAGCAACTTGACCAACTCAGGGTAGTCCTCATCAAACTTGCCAAGCTTGACAAGCTTATAGCCCATCCTCGTGTACCAGCCCAACAATCTCTCCTTTCCTTCATGGCGGAATGTCATAGGAACAAGCAGCTCGACTTGCATTATTGTACATCCCCGTCGGCGGCTTTCATTCTCGACAAAGGTCACCATTCTGCGTCCGAGGCCACCTCCCTGATATTTCGCATCCAAAGCCAACATGCCAAAAGAGCCACGCTCGGGAGTTGCCAGTTTGATAAACACGCAACCAATGGGCTCGTGCTCGTTATTGGACGTGAGATATGCCACAGCGAGCTCGCCATTGCGTACAAAGTTGGCAACTTCCGCTGTTGAAGTACGTTTATATGAGCGAATAAAGATGTCAGACTCGGCTTCGGAGTAAACGTTGTTGACAATAGTGGTGAGAGTGGAAACTAATTTTTCGTTATCCGCATCGGTTGCAGAGGGTATTTCAATTATGATATCTTGTTTTTCCATGTTGTATTATTCGGAAGTTTCAGTTCAAATTTATTGATGCTGTAAAGATTGAACAAAGATTTATGATATTGTTTTGTAGAAAGGGGAATTGAGTCAGCTTCATCTTACGCAAGTAAGCATCTCACGGAGAGCTCGGACTATTTTCCGATATAAGAAACTCGACTTGGTAATCAAACTCGCTTTATTACACTTTATATTTAGTATTGCATTATACGTTCGGTAGTAATTGACATTCATGATACATACGGACTGGCGCAAGCCATATGAGAAGAGAAAATCAATATTCAACCACTGAATCCGCATAATAGTGTTCATACAATTTCTAAATTTCTTCCCTAAGGACTCTCTGACTTTTTAAAGCTTGAGCGTAAATTTTTGGTTCGATGCTTCTCCCAATCCGACTCCGACCTGCTGCATAGAGGACAGTGCCGGAGCTGTAGGTTTGAGTTGTCAAATTTGAAAGCCTTACGACAATGGGGACAATCGTAGCTGGGGGTTCTTTCTGAAGGGTTTGCATTGAGAAAAGGTACAAGGTCGGCCGCAAAGTCGATCGTCGTCCTCAGCGCTTGACAAAATCCATCCCGTGTAGTCAACTCGTCGAGATTCTTGTGTGACGTTTCCACGACCAAGTCTCGAAGTCCTCTATCCTCGGGTGGTGTCGTGGTATAGGCCACAGTGACTGCGACTGGGAAGTCGTCCATCGTCCAGCCAGCACTGATAGCGGTGCCGAACTTGTTCTTAGCATGGAACTTGAGTGAAGGAATGTCATATTTGTCCGCAATTTGGTAAACCTGAGCGTTGAATACCATGGCTGAGACACCAGAAGCGTTGGTGTAGTCAAATTGATACATGAAATGAATCATGGCTTCTACAACACTGGTTTCGAAGTCGGTGATATGGATTACTCTTTCAGAACTCTCCTGGAAAATGTCAGCCTAGTTCTAGGATCGACAAGGCCTGACGAACCTTCCATGGACCATCCAACTGTTTGGCAAAATAGTTGGAGTGGCAAGACAAGACAAGCCTGTGAACTTGGAATTCCTGATCTTCGCATCGAATGACAGCATCAGAAAGGCCTTTGTTGTTGAAGTAGCTAAATTGGTTATTAGTATAACTTCGTTCAGACAGAAACATGGCCGTGTACCTTGCCACCGATGCGAGAAAATCATCGTAAGGCGGGGGAACCAGATCGGAACTCCAACAATAATCTCTATCCATTGTGGCTGGCAGCTTGATGATTCTCTCTTGAATACTTGGACAAAATTGATACGGTCTCGCATATTTATGATTTTATACGCTGCGTGCCATTTGGGGGTGGTAGTGAGGGGTCGGTTTGGTCGGCCTCCCGGAAACATTGACATCACACCTTGCCACGAGCCTGATAGCAAACCACTATGTAGAAACTCAATCTAGACATCTATTCATGAGTAATAGTCCTGAGGTAATGTAGACTTGGGGACTGTAGATCAGCTGGGCTCAGCTTTGTGTTTGGACAAAATACCAAGCGAGCTACGCAGACAATCAAGACAAGAGTGCTGCAATAATTCAAATGCAGTACAATGCTCTGAGAGGTAATTGCTTCTTTTATACCTTAAGCTCAAATTATCTTAACGCTGGAAAGACAGAGATGGCAATTGCGTAACCCAACCACATTCCCAAGTCAGCCAGAGATGCAGCTTCAGATACAGGACCAATATACCAAACTTGAGACATTCCAGGTATGGCGCCAACCCACCCGAGGATAAAACTAGCAAAAGCAGACAAACCAATGTGTAAATACGGCTTATCCTCCCATGCGGTCCAGCCAAAGCCTGAGCGGCCACGGAAGATCAAGTGCTCTTCCAAGACGATACAGATCATGAGCATAACAGTCAGAATCGTTGTGGGAGAGTGCATTCAAAGGATACTTACGAATGCAAAGACCATGAGATAGTTTTCGACAGCTAGGAGGCTCCATTTCCGGAGTTTTATGCGTCGAGATATGCTATGGATCTGAATATCAGCGGATGACAACAGGTGAGACAAGATAAAAAGCTGTAAGACTTACAGTCGACAAGTCACTACAAAAAGGCCCAAAACCCAGAGTACCCACCCAGGACTCGATCGAGAGGGGTTGTGGAAATTCCATAACGCTAGAAAGCTTGACATTCTTCTTTTTGCAAAGTACAGGTGGCCTAAGGGAAGAAAAGCTAAAAGGGCTTCAGAGTAAAGGTAGAACCCCTTGCTCTATCTTGCTATTCTCGTAGCTCAATATGAAACTCTGTTCTCAAGGAGCAACCACCAACACGCCATCACACCGCCCTCCATCAAATAAAGCAAGCAGGGCTATCCCAAGCTCCTAGTCTTGAGCATGAAGCATATCGGCCAAGATTGGTCCGAAGGAAGCTTCTAGGATATCTCCCTTAACGAGGAAAGATAATCGGCTGTCGGACGACAATCATCTTGCATTCGTAGCTGGCCCATCCCCTTGGAGTTTTACTCGAGGTTGGTAATGATATCCATGTTGTTGGTTATGCCCATTCGATTGCTTCTTTGCTAGCGATTGGTGTGCCAGGATTGTAAGGTTGCATCAGGCAGAGATCCAATTGTAACCGTTGATAGTGGCCGAGCGGCCCGTCTCCGACCCCTGTTGGGCAGTCATACCGAAGGTCTTGGGTGGGGATCGTCATACGATTATCTCAAGTGGGTAATGATATGCGACGAGGATCTTGATCTTTGGAATGCCTTCCATCTTCTCCATGCCCCTCTTCGCTTTACCAGGCGTTCTGATGATTGGCGTACTGGTCCCCTCTTCGGACTACTTGACAAACGATCCAACACCCACATGGCATCCTTTCCAAATATCGGTTGTTGTGTGTTGGTGGCTAAACTCCTAAGGCTCATCACATGTCAATGCATAAATAGCACGCATCAACCACCATGAGAGATACCAAGCACATTCGAAGCATTGGCGATTTCTGCCAGCTCCCCTTTGACTTTCTTGTCATAGGCGGCGGTACAGCTGGCTTAGCGGTTGCAACTCGCCTTGCCCAAGACGATGCCTCATATACTGTTGGTGTTATTGAAGCCGGGGGCGTGGCTCAGGATGATCAAGACATTAATATTCCGGGCCATTACGGGCGTTCACTCGGAGGTACCTACGATTGGCACCTCGAAACGACGCCTCAGCAGGGTCTCGGTGGCCGTACTCTACTATGGCCACGAGGAAAGGTCCTTGGGGGAACCAGCGCCTTGAACTACATGGCCTGGAACCGTGCTAGTAAGAACGACTATGATGCATGGGAAGCTTTGGGGAACTCAGGCTGGGGCTGGGACGCACTTCTGTGAGCATCCCCTATGAAGGCGTTCTGAAGAAACGCAAAACTGACTATCTTCCTTTACTGTTCATAGGCCATTCTTCCAGCGATCTGAGACATTCCATCCTCCGAGCAAGGACTTGCAAGCCCAATATGAATTATCTCACAACGCAGAAACATTTGGCAAATCAGGTCCTATTCACATATCGTACCCTACCGACTTTTCGGCTTCACATCACCTTTGGCATCGTACGCTTAACGCTCTCGGTGTACAAACTAACCCATCTCATGTCGGAGGCTCCAATGTTGGAGTGTGGACATGCGTCAATGCCGTTGAGCCCAGCTCCGCACGTCGATCGTACTCAACCGACTATTGTTCAGATGTAGCGGATAACTTGCATATCCTCACATACGCCGCGGTTAACGAGATCCTCATCAACGACCAGCAAGTTGCCACTGGAGTACGCTTCTCCTGCCAAAGTCAAGAATATACTGTCTCGGTCTCACGCGAAATCATTCTGTCGGCGGGTAGCGTCAAGTCACCACAGATTCTGGAACTCTCTGGCATTGGTAACCCCAAGGTCCTTGAGCAGGCTGGTGTGCCTGTCAAGGTCAGTAGCCCGCAGGTGGGGGAGAACCTCCAGGAGCATATTAGTATGCGGTGCCTATTTATCCTTGATCGCACTCCTTTGACTAATATCAACTCTCCAGTGCTGGCTATAATTTTCGAAGTCGACCCATCTCTACCTAATCGCGATGATTTGCAAAAGGACGATCAGCTTGCAACCGCAGTTCGTGAACAATACACTCGGACGGCGGATGGCCCCCTCACGGTTTTACCAGTCTCCCTCTGCTACGTTCCTCTCGCCCATTTTATTCCAAAAAGTTCTCTTGCTGGTCTCTATACTAAAGCAGACAATCTTTCTGTTTTCGATGTGGATAAGCAGCGCATCCTGAAACAGCGACTCGACGGTAACTCTACGCTGGGCCAGATCGAGTACATATTTGACCTTGGTAACTGGAACCCATACTTTAAGGGTGAAGATGAAAAGAAGTACTCAACTATGCTACAGATCCTTCAGTACCCCTTTTCTGTTGGCTCCATCCACATACGTCCTATAAAGAATGGGTCTGCTACGGCAGAGCAATCGCCTGACATTGATCCACAGTACTACCAAGACGCGCATGGAGATCTAGATTTGGAGGTGATGAAGTTATGTTTCCAGTTCGCCAACAAGATTGTGCATACGGAGCCTCTGTCTGGAATTATCCGAGCACACGCCTCCCCTACAGCTACCATCATAGAGGACAATAAGCTTCTCGGCGATTGGATCAAACAGAACACAATCACCGATTGGCACCCTGTGGGAACTTGTGCTATGGGCGGTCATGGTGGCATCAAGAGTGGCGTCGTTGACGAGAGACTGCGTGTTTATAAAGTCAAGGGTCTGAGGGTGGTTGATGCGAGTATAATGCCCTTGCAAATCAGTGCACATATACAGGCAACTGTCTATGCTATTGCAGAGAAGGGGGCTCATATGATTCTCCAAGACGCTAAGTTTGCACAAGAGGCGTCGACATAACATGGCCCCCATCAATTACAGAGACAAAATACAGTTAGTGGTTGCGAAGCCACGCTCGAATTACTGCGCCCATGGCTTCTGGTTCATCGCGAGCAGAAAGATGCCCAGCCTCATCAACAGCAAAGAAGCTTAACCGAGAGTTTCCTTTGTAGAAGCCTCCCTTCTTGGCGTTCCAGCCTTCAATGTCTGTAGTTATCTCTCCATCTTTGTAGTGCCATGTCTTGTAGCTAAGACTTTTATAATGGGCCTGGCCTTTCCATGGTTGCTCGTCTAGCATTCGCATCTGCCCTGGTGTATTTCTGCAAAGAGTCAGAATCTTGCTGCTTCTTACTGATACATCAGGAGCTTACATTATGATGTCGTTGTTTCCATTGATGAATAGAACTTTTATGTCTGTGTTGTCAAGGATCCATGTCAATTCTCGAGTCACAGGTAGATGGATGTTCTCTGCCCTGTCCCATCGCTGGTTTGTATCAAAGTCGATTAGATGGAAGGGGAAATGATGAAAACCAAGCTTTTCTTGAACCCAAGGACGATTGAAGAATTTCCAGGTAGGGCTGTATGCAAGGTTAGAGCATAGGGGTGGTATCTCGCACGGATGCCGGCCTGTATTCATAGAAGTCAGTACATGTTTTGTAATTCATGGCAAGGATGGAGAGGATTGAACAATGTGGTGAATGAGCGTATACTGACTGTCATATGGGTCCCAGCCCCCTGGTCGCACTCCATCGAGAAAATACTCGCCAATTGTCTCCTCACAGATCTCGTTTGCTCCGCGACAAGTTGGTATATCATAAGAATCGCGACATTGAATTGCCAGTTTCTCGCATTCTGGAATTGCAGCAGCCATATGAGAGCATGCAGTTTCGTTCATGAGGGGTGCTTTGCGGCCGTCGGCAGCCCAGTCTGTGCAGAAGAAGTCATAGTAGCCTGTGAACTGGCGCGTTGCGTCGATGTATCCGTCAACAATAATTGCCGTTGAAATTTTGAGACGGGCCTCGACGCCATTGGCGGTGTTTTCGCGTTCGCGGGAGACAATATACTGCGTGTAGCCTGTTACATAATGACCGCCCATGGATTCACCTGTGATGTGCCACGGCCGGCCAGCAAATTCTGGGAAAACATCGTGGGACAGAGTGTTCAGAAACGAGTAGACATCTCGAGCTCCTTGTTGAAGGCTGACGGCAATGTTGTTTCGGTCTGTGATTTCCGAGAAACCAACACCTACGGGCTGACTACAAAGTGTAGGTAAGTCGGTCTGAGTGGTGATGATGGTCTCGGATACTTACTCGATATAGACAACATTAGCACGGTCGATCCAAGAGTAATCCAGGCGTCTTGACGAATTTCCGTCCGTGTTCACGGCACAGGGGCCACTGCCCATGAACAGACCCATCTCTCCGGAGGCGCCGGGCCCGCTATTACAGCCACACATGTCAACTAGAGTCGGTTGTCGTGTTGGTGTTGACTCACCCACTCATCCATAGTAACAAGGGATCTGTTACGGGCTTATGACGACTCTCAAAGTACCCTATCAGGCCATGTCAATATATAATGTCAGATAAAGTACTGGAGCATACGTACAAAAGAACATTGACTTGTCAACCGTGACATTGACAGTTCCAGTCCATTGTCGAGATCCGGCATCGCAAAGATCAGGTGACTGCTCGCGAACAGTAAAACTTGGCTTTAGAGGTTCGTCTTGATCATTCAGGAGCTTCTGTTCCTGTCCAGTAACATGATCAAGGTATATAATTAGGAGCAGCGCTGCAAGTGACCTGGAAAGCCACATTATGACGGACTTTGACTGTTAAGGTGCATGCAAAACGGGCTGACATCATATGAAAAAATTGCTAATGCTACTTTCTGTTGACCAGCCACTAACACTACCCTATACCTGTCAAACTTACGCTTCAGCGTTGCTAGAGGAGACTTGAGTATGTTTTATTTGTATAGGTCGTGAAAAGACCGACTATTATCAGAGTGAGCAATGCTAGTAAAGTTCAATTTATTACTGGTTCTCACTTTCTTCTTAGTGGAAGTCGTACACGCTTCTTTCATCCTTAAGCTAGTGCAAGTTGTTGATGTGATGCAGAGAGGGGGGCGATTTCTGGGTCTATAAGAACGCGTTAAGATCATGCGACGCGACGCGATTCAAAACTCGCGTCGCAGCGTGAGTACTCGCAAAGATCACGTGGATATAAGACTGGCATTCAAAGTACTCCAAGTTCACTGGCTGAAATATTACTTATCAATCAGCTTCTTCTTTCAATGAACCGACATAATACGGAGGTATCTGTACTCCGTCGACATACCCATACTACCAAACAAAGGCGCCAAGAATTACAAATAAACCTAGAGGAATTACGCAGCTCCCATAGACAGATTTAAACACTGGAGAAGAGTAGAGGTATTTGCTTTTTTTACTTTTCTTTTGACGTGAGGTTATGCCAATAATACCCATGTGGTTTCAGATTGTAACACAAATTGTGGAACAACAAACTAACAGATGATAAGGTGGTCAGGTAGAAACTATTCGAATTTTCTTTGTGGATATGATTTGCCTCCAACAAGGAAGGCGTTATTTTAATTTCACTTTCATCAAATCTGACATATCACTTAACTTCTGTGCACGCCTAAAAAAGCCACTTGGCAAGGATACAAAGGTTAGTCACAGACGTATACGCTTCTTTACCGCTAGGTACACTAGGGGCCAACAACCAAACATAATCACGGCATTTCGAGTAGATTTCTTTGTCCTTTTCTTGTGCCTCATCTATTGTTTCTCTTAACAACAAACACAGGAAAAGCCCATCGCAACTGCATTCTTCCATTAAATTCGTTAACATGCAACGAACCAAAATCTTGCTTTCTACACCAAGTCCCTCTTTGCTTCACTGAAGGCCTGTTGGACCATGCCTGATAAAGGTGCGTATTTACAGCTGAAGATGAACAGTAATAGCTAACTGAAGCGCAGTGACACAGAGCGTCGCTCCCTCATCTAGTGCACTTGACGAAGGTAGGGTTGCCAGACACACCGTCATCTTAGAGAATCCAGTTGACACGACCAAGATATGGATGAAGATAACTTTTGGCTGGAGGACGCCTGCGAAGCCCGGATCGACCGACACATTGTACACCGCAAGACATGCGAAGTCAGCTTTCATGTAGAATGGAGACTCACACCAAACGGAAACCGGTATTGGAAGTGGTTTGAGGAGGAAGATATGCAAAGGCGCCTACCAGACATGGCGCTTGAATACTGGCAGAGTATCGGTGGCCGCTGCGCAGTCACAAAGCTCAAGAGATACCGGGTCTTCAAGATTCTATTCGAGAATACCGACACGGACACGTATCGAGTTCAGTGGATTGGTTATGGTGCCGACCAGGACACGACACTAGAGCCACGGAAAAAGATCAAGGATATCGCCCCTAAGGCCGTTCTTGAATGGAAATCTCGACGATAGGAACAAGCCCAACGTTTTCCCCTTGGATAAACGGATGACATACAGATCAAGTCTGGGACGCCCGAAAATGTGTCTAGCCGACTATGCATTAGCATTAGTGGAAGCGCTTGCTGATTAAAGCTACGAGTTGTATTTCTCTTTAGCATTAGATTCTTGGATGCATAAATGAAAGGTTGATTGTAGACGGACGCTTCTTGTAGTAACATTTACACCACTAACGATATTCTACCTCAGGTGTTGCCCCAATCTGATTTCTTCCGAACTGCACCAGAACCTCAAGCAAAATTCCGTGTCTTTAAGATGCTTGGCGGCAACGTCGATGGGTTAGACGTGTCAGAACGTGGCGCGCTCGCACGAAAAGCGGCTAAAGAAACGAACCTCACCATTTCGAAGATCTGAAATGCATTGAGGCCCTCTTCATGTATAACCTAAGAATACATCAGTAAATTCCTGCCTACATGCCATTTCAAAGGTTGCCTTGCAGCTAAGCTATCTTATTCAGGTATAAGGGATTTGGACAACTGTTGATGACCTATATACTATTTCGACAACAAATGAGATGAGAAAGAGTGTATTGGAAGCACTTTGTAAATAAGTGTAACCAAGAAGATAGGAATTTCAAAAGCAAATTGTTGATCACTACCAACTGGGAAGGGATCTGGCTTTTGTCCCTCAGCCTTGGTTTTTTGTCGATAAATTCCTTCCCTCTTTGTTCATGTTAGTACATCATAGTGCACCCGGTGCTTTGATTGAATAAATGTCAAATCTCAATGACTAAATATCAAAAACCTGATAGCCTACACGCTACCCTTTGCCTTCTGCTTCGCCTTAGCAATCCTGTCTTGGCATTTCGAGCATGACTGAGGCTCATATGTCTTGTTTTCGGACGCGGTCTGCTTCTGGCACTCTCCCGGCTTGTTCTACTTCTTGTGGGCACATTTCTCCCCCGGTTACTCAAATGATACGAGGTGGTTGCATGCAACGCAATAATACCTGACAAAAGTGGTTTTGCACATGTCGGAGGACTTCTCGTGTAGGTTGTTTTGAGTGGAAATAATGGTTTGTAAACCGGGTTGTGCTCTTTTGGCGGTTTTGAGAGAAGTTGTGGACTGGTGAGCAAGTCGACGGTGCTAGGATATTTATATGCTTCCGATAACTGACCATGCGGTGGTTCATCAATATCGTCGTAACGCATATTCCTCGTTAGGCTGCACGATTGCATCATTCACCTTAAAATTGATTTCCGAAGATATTGAGTGATCCACAAGCCTAGCTTCAAGGAATAGGACTTCTGCCTTGTTAATGCCATATCAATGTCATTCACTTGGAATAGTATTGGCAACATTCACAGCACAGATCCATTGTAAAACAACAGCTATATATAAGTTTAACTAACATCCGTTAGGACGACCCAAGTACTTTCAGGAAGACATTTTCATATTCCATAATTGTAAGAGATTATTCAGTGTCTGTCAAATATTATCGGAATAATGAAATAACTGGCGATAAAACAGGATAAAGGAAAGTCAAGAGCCGAGAAGTTGGAAATAAAACAAAGAGGAGAGACAGGATACGATAATATCAACGTTTTATTTCACTGCCGTTCGCGCAGGAAATAGCATAAATAGGTCGTACACGTAGCCTAGTCCCTCAAGACACAAAAGAATAACCTAGTCACTGAAAATAACAAGTTTCACTTCAACATGCATAACACAACTTGAAACACCAACAAAATGTGCAAAACTACCTGGATGCGGCGATGGTGCAGCAAATGTCAAGGTCTCGCCTCATACGAACAAACTAACGATAAATGCGGTGCAGCATTGGGTAAAGGAGGAAGCTGCACCATGAAATTCGAGTCGTACAAGACATATGTACCACCAGAAGCATGCGACAAATGCAGGACGGAGAAGAGGAGGCAGGAAGAGGAGAAAGCAAAGAAGGAAGGAAAATGATACTGGTCCATGTCTTGGAGTCGTGAAAAAGGACATTCTGTAAGATACAAAGGTCGAAGTAAATAGAGAATTCACTGCACTTAGTCAACCTTACTAAAACTGCACATCAGGCGCCTATTCAGAAAACCAGTGGACTGTTTGCAGTTTTTGTGGAGGTTGACCGCGACGGGATTTGAGATAGCCCATAATCATAGTATTAGTAGATGTTGAGAAGTCCGCCAGTAGAGTCTAATTCTGAGTATACTCGTGACATCAAGTAATTAATCAGTTCATGGCTACGTGACAATCAAGCGTTGGAATTTATCAAGATAATTGAATTAACAGAGACGCAAAATCAATTGCGAGTCAGGAACTGGTATGGCCAAAGTTAAGCCGTCAAGGGTACAATATGGAATCTTGGGTAGGCGCCAAGTCACAATCAATAGTCATCATCCAAAGGGCGTACTTATTACCATGCACCAGAGCGTTGATATAATATCAGCCGATCCTGTTATTCGAACCAATAGATAAGCCATACTAGACCTCGCGCCAAGGCGGACCACCTTGCTAGTGCTGAGATACTGAGAGAAAAGAGTCCTCTTATTGGTAGGGATAAATTACTCTGGCCTGCTTAGTGATGTAGTCCGACTCGAACCGGCTTTATACTGCAAGCTAGGCAAGCTAATGCCCAGCAGGACGGGGTATATTCTCTCAGGTTCTAGTAAGCATCCGTCAGAATTCAATCACATGATAGCCGTTCCTCCTTGATGGAGTCTAGTCCAAGAGGCGCAGCACGACTCAGATTTGAATAGATGACAGCTCTTAAGTCTATACTGAAGAGAGGCTGAGTAAGACGTATATACGGTAACACGTGTAGTGATTTGGCCGAGAT
Organism: Fusarium guadeloupense; assembly: GCA_021655865.1. Taxonomy (NCBI): domain Eukaryota; kingdom Fungi; phylum Ascomycota; class Sordariomycetes; order Hypocreales; family Nectriaceae; genus Fusarium; species Fusarium guadeloupense. The sequence continues at coordinate 19,458 of JAJJWM010000257.1, read as the reverse complement.
AGGCTTCTTTAGACATGCAATATTTAACGCTCACCAACTACCAACCTTCACCTTTATCCAGATCCCCTTGCACAAGGATTCAGCATGACGAAAGACGATCAGGAGCCAGTCGTACTATTGGTCCACGGTGCATGGCACCGGCCACTTCACTATCGCCTTCTCATTAATGCCCTACAAGAAAAAGGTTTCACTGTCCTTGCACCACCTCTTGCGAGTTCCGGCTACGATGATTCCGTCGATGGCAAGACATACCACGACGATGTGAAGCGAATACACGATGTTGTTTTACCGTATATCGAAAATGGAAGCAAAGTGATCGGTCTTGCCCATAGCTACGGTGGGGTTCCTATGGGAGTAGCGATTCAAGGGCACACCGTGGCGGAGCGAGCGAACAAAGGCCTCAAAGGAGGTTTTGCATCGGCCGTCTTTGTGTCGCCAACTCCCGTTCTCCAGACTGGCATTTCGATGTATGAAGCAACAGGACGGCAGTATACCAGCTCTTGGTTTCACGATGTAACCGTATGCTAATATCCTACTTTTCGAACCTCTGGACCATGTGTATACTGACTATTGCCCTAGGACACACGACTTCCGCTCATGATGGATAAAGTCAACGGTGCATTCTTCTCCGACATTGACCAAGCTCTCATCGACGAGGCTGTTCCTTATCTTTGCCACCAAAGTAAAGCGCCATTTGAAGTACCCGTCGTGTGCACGCCGACGAACCTGGATATACCCAAAACATACGTGGTCTGCAAGAACGACACCATCTTTGTCAAGGATATTCAGATGTTTGTTGCCGAGAAGTGGGGAGCTACTACTGTAGAGATTGAGTCAGGGCACAGCCCGCACTTGGTAGATTCGCACCGAAAGATAATTGTTGACCTTGTTGCCCAGGAAGCAGAGAAGGTGTAGAGGTACTGACTTGTATTTCAAGGAGTGGGCCTTCGACTGAATGCGAGTATGTTACTGATAAATATAGCTAAAGCAATGATATTACAATATACGAGGAAACCGTTACCTGCAAAAGGATTAAATCCTGTTCAATAGAATTATACAATGAAAACGACGGGGATTATTCATAATACCTCTGGTGCCAAGGCACATATCCCATGGCATAAAAGGACCCTATTGCGAGCACAAATATAAAGCATTAACCCACAAGACATATTGATGCGTGACAATCATGACCATTATTGAATAGAAATTGCATGTAAAAGACTAATACAATAAGAATACCTGTTTTGTAGGTGTATAGACAATCTAAGGGGGCATAGCAAAGTGCCCTCAAGGGTACAACCAAACAACGAAGTCATACAACGGCAATGAACTGGTAATAATCATGGGCCTAACGTCTGTTCTTGGCTATACCAGGATAATACTGCAGCTTCCAGGTAGGTATCAAATCTGACAAAGACCTAACTTCTCACTCCACGTGACATGTCAGATAAACAATCTACCAGTCTTCTCCTGTGTCCTCGAAGATATTATGTACTACATTAGTTGATCACGTTGAAGAAATCAAATATGGCTACCAATCATTCTGCCAGCGAGTTTCCTGGAATTACCGATCTCATCTCTTCGTATAGCATCCTCTCTTCCCTCGCTTCATGGCTATCAACTCTCGACCTTTATCACCTTGGTCTGACGAACCGTTCTTCTTCTGAGTGTATCCTTTCGTCACCCAAGATATTCACGTCTCTTGGTCGCCGATGTCTCTGTGATGGGCGTGGCCTTGCTAGACGCCAGGCTTTTGACAGTCCCTATCACGAAAACCGCATGGCTGGGCGATGGGACATTAACCCTGACTTCACTGGCGACGAAGAGATTGAGGTTCGTCTCTACAACGTCAAGTGCGACGAGGCGGGAGCTCTACCATGTATCAAATGCGGCATCAACGTATGCGAAGAATGCCGGTGCTACCCTCGCGCAGCCCCACCAAACGCGTACCCGAACCGTCGGCCTCATTTGAGAGGGAGCTTTGAGCTTGATAACATCGTATGCCTGTGTGAGAAGTGCGATGTTTCGACTGAGCAGGAAGTAGCTGGCAAGTTTCTGAATGAACTGTGCGACTGCGACGTTTATACACGCTGGATCTGTGTTGGATGCGAATCCGAGGAGCGCAAGGCGTCGCATCGCTACTTTGAGGAACGCACACAGATGGAATGGGACTGGATGATTCGAGAATATGCTGACTACGGAGACGATTGCGAACCGTCAAAGACAATGCGCGATCACGCATTTGAGCGCGCTGTATGGTGTCCCCAATGTTGATGCTTGCCATGGCCTCGTCATGGGACTTGAGCTGACTTGATTTGGTTTAGTTTTGGTGCACCTGCGGTAAGACGGTTCCTCACGACACGGTGCCTCGATGTATGTGGTGTAGGAGACGACATCTGCCAGAGAGTGAGTGGTATCGGGAACGCCAAGAGGTTGGATCAAAACATCCATTTTTTGATAACGTATGCTGTCTGATTTGTTTGCTTTTGAAGAATGTTTATGCTGACATATCTGTAGAATCCGGATTATCCTCATTGGGTGAGCGATGATGAGGGGCGATATCCAAATCCTTATCCAAGGCTTGGATATAGGCGTATAGGCAAAGAAGACGATGCACAGGCGACAAGAGATGAAGTGAACCAGGATTTGTAGATTTTACGGGTTCCGACTGTTGGCCGCCTGCAACTGTCCGCCTTATGCATGGTAGTGCGGGAAATGTAAATGTAGCCTTGTGATGGAGATGAAAGTTTGGAGATTATCACGTGTTCAAATTAAATATTCGGCCGGTAACATATGAAGGAGAAATTGCTTTATTTCGAGCGTTGTGCCTGCAGGCTGATTCTAGGTTCATGGCTGAGATAAACTGCCTCAGTTAGTCCTTTACCTGGGTAATATGCAGCGACGGCGCGGGCTATTAAAGGGATAGGTGAACAACGACATATTTCTCTCAATACAAATTACAAGCCTGGCAATTTTATTCCAAGGTAATGTTTGCCTGTTGTCCGACCTTTAATATGCCTAATTAGGCACCCGACCTATGAACACAGTCGAGTAGCTGTGATGCACGCCAAAACCTTGGCATATCTCGCCTCAATAAATATAAGAAAAAATTTATTCAAGCCCCGGTCTTTCCGCAAAAGCCAAATCATTAATTTTCTTTCTCGACCTCGCAAGGCAAAAACGTTGTGCTTACTTTACCTTACCGCATCTTGGCACCTGTCACAGTGACCAGGGGGGGGGCCACATTGTCTCGCGTCCGGATAAACGAGTGGACCGAAGCCACAAACAAGCCAAGGCTCAAAGGTCATCTCATCTTGGTCCAACCCCAAGGAGACAACACATCGCATCACATCACTCAGCCAAAAGAGGGAGACTCTTTGCCAGACGCGCTTCGGTAGATTGGCCGGCCCGACTGCTTTCTGGCAAATGTGTTGCAAGCCATCTGTATCTGAAAAAAAGTCATGATTTAGGAGATCCAACTCGCTGCATTTACGCCTTTTCTCTACCCGCTGTCGACCACCCATCACCACTGGCGCAAACCTTAGACACAAGCATGGATAACCAAGCTCGTCAACTCGCAACTCAGGCGCTGGAAGCCTTATCTAGACGTCCTTCTATCAGAGGTCAGATGGCTATTGAGAGCCTCCTGAACTCGTCTAAACCCCAGCCACGACGTCCACTACCAGACACCGCGCCTCAACCTGTATCTGACACAACAAAGGTCGGAACCCCGGAAAGCAACATCAACTCATCGCGGAATAATACTCGACAAACTCCAAAACACTCAAGTGACGTGACTCTCGGCATTTCTCGCACACATCCCCCCAGTCCGCCTCTAGCTGCTGTTTCTTCTCATCGTACACACTCATTCGATTCAGACACCCCAAGCACAGGCCCGATAACCGAACCAAAGCAATCATCCGATGATGAATCACACAGACGACAACTAACCTTGGAGCCATCTTCCCCACCTCTTCCGACACCTCTTGACACCTGGTCTGGTGAGAGCTCCAACAAGACTTTGTCACGCCAACCTGATATCCAGGCGCCAGAAACACGAGAAAGCCCAGAGAAAAAAGGGTCACAGCCTCCAGTGAGCACTGCGAAAAGCCGTGAATCGCTTGAAGTCATCAACATCAGCTCTCGTGAATCAAGTGTTGTCAGCCACGATAAATTGTCAGCGGTTTCTTTGTCGACAAGACAGAAGGCCTCAGCTCGAATTGAGGTAGATCTCGAACCCGAGCCCGAGAAACCGCCATCAAAACTCAACAACTGTCGATTCTGCTCAAAGGTTTTTGAGCAGCCTTGTCTGCTTCGGTACGTTACTTCCCTCTTCATCCAGTTTTCCCGTTCCTCAAGCTGACAATTCAAGACGCCATGAAAAGACACACACGCGGCCGTGGAAGTGCAACGTCTCTGGATGCAACAGCCCAGGCTTTGTATCCAAAAACGATTTGGAAAGGCATAAGAGAGGCTGTCATGGTCAAGATTTGGTCAGCGGCATCTTTTATGTCTGTACTCACGGGCAGTGCGATGAGAGTAAGAAGTGGCCCAGAAAGGATAACTTTAGGAGTCATCTATCACGAGTTCACAAGATTGAGTGCGAGCTTGACCAAGTTCAAAAGTATGAAGTCTAGTAAGTTTATCGTCTCCTCTGTTGGTTCGCCGCTAACCAATGCAGCATCGGGTCTAGACCTACACAAGACCGTGAACGAAGGCTGTCTGATGTACAGGAGCCCGCTACTCAGGAAGAACCTGTACAAGAAGATGACGACATGGAGGAAGACGATTCTAGTTCCCAAGTATCAGATGAGCCGCCCGACGAGAATGTAATGGACTCTATCACAGTCGCCTACTCCAATCACGACGATTCCGAACCCGAAGACGCAGACGCAGACGCAGACCCTGACGTCGCCATGAGCGACACGGAAGAACCTCCGCCTCCTGCTCCTTGGGGATCAGCTGGCTTCTTCCCACTAACCCTTAGCAATCAAGATGAGCTCAAGTCTTTTCTCAAGGGTCTTCCGACAAGTCTCCTCCAAGATGAGTTGACGAAAAGAGTCCAAGGCGAGCAAGGCGACAAGCCAAAGACTCGAAACCACGCGTGCCAGACATGCAACAAGGAATTTAACCGGAGATGCGAGCTGAGGTAGCCGCCTAAAGACTCTGCGACTTCTAGATACAAGCTAATCTGTGTCCTGCCAGAAAACACATCACCCGGCATAAGAAGCCATGGGGCTGCACTTTCCGTGGCTGCGATGCTCGAATGGGAAGCAAAGACGACTGGAAACGACACGAGAGCCGCATGCATTTCCACAATAACACTTGGACATGCAACGAGAAGTCGTCTGGCAAAGGGGATACGTGCAAGGCTGTTGTCTACTCGCGCGAGGCCTTCCGACAACATCTTGTTGACAAGCACGGAATGAAGAAATCTCTTTTAGATAGAAAGATGCTCGAGTGTGGTGAATCGCGCGGATACAAGTCTCCCTTCTGGTGTGGTTTCTGTCGTGAACATATCCGTGTGTCTCGTGGAAACGATGCTTGGACTGAGCGCTGTGATCACATTGACAAACACTTTCGTGGTGTTGATTCACCAAAGATGGATATTGAACAATGGGTGTATCCGGCTGAGGAAACACAAGAGGAAGACAATGAAGGTGAAGCGGAGAGGACTGATGCACCTGAGGCGATGCGTGAGGACAATGATCCTCCACAGCCTGAGGCGGTGGCCACAGTCGAAAGGCCTGTTCGAGAGACGAGAAAGGTTCGCGTGTCGGCTGATGGCGGCGATGATGATTTTGTTGTTCGGGGAAATAGTCGACCGAAGAAGAACAACTTGCCGATGATGACTCGACTTGGCAGCCACAAGAGAAAGCGGTCATCTTAACGAAAGGCACAGGAATCTTGGTATGTTGGAGGTAAAAATCGTAGAGTTGTGGAAGGGTATGGACTCTTGTTGATTTTCTATTATTGTCGAGGAGTCTTGATACCTTGTGGCTATGGTCATGGTCTGGTTCATGGAGATTGAAAGTGTTCAGCGTTGTGTATGTGTATCCTGGAAAAAGGCAGTTAATCTTATAATACTTTTTCAGCTTTGTAAATCCCCAAGTCGTTGCCATGTATGTTTCTAAATAAAATGTCTCGCCTGCCAAAAATCAAACTGGTTTGTAAGGTGTGATACTCTGATTCTTGTAGAGATAATGTAGGTTAATACGTCTTGGTCCATTGCTAAGTTTCAAGTATCTGCAGAGACAGAAGTAATTTTGGTCAATGACAATAAACACTTTTTTTTTTTCCCACAATATATTGGCCCATTACAACATACTTATCAAGGCAACTACCGTGTCTTGTTCTCGTCTATGACCCTTAAAACTGAGACGCAAATGCAAAGATTGTATAGAATTGCTCAACACTAGACGATGGAGAAGTTTAAGTATCACCAAGAGCTTCTCATGTTTAATCAATCGCTTTCAATTCAAGTCTCTGTGTCAATATGTACAATCAGTCCGTGTCCCAACCCTCACTGTCACCAGCAGACTCGTCCTGTACCGAGTCAATCGCCAAACCCTAATCGTTTTGAAACATGTTCTCCCCAATTCTGGCTACAAGAAAGTCGCGCACCACTTCGTTTATAGGATCTCCACCTAACAATTTCGAAACATCACCCGTCACTTCCAGACCGTCAAGACTCATCGCCCGTGACAGAGCAACATAGATCTGGCCCTTTTCAAAGGAATTCGACAGATCAACAATGACGTGGTTTAAAGTCATGCCCTGGCTCCTGTGCACAGTGACGGCCCATCCAGGCATGAGGGGAATCTGCGTCCGGTGCAGCACAGACTGGGGTGCCGTGTCACCAACAGAATGGGTAACGCACCAGGGATAGATGGTGCGTTTGATGCCGTTGGTGAAGTGGATGCGAGGCCCTCTGTGCATCTTGGGGTTTGGGTTCTGCGCCATGTATCTTCTGGCAAATTCGTGAACCTGGTCCACTCTGAGATCCGCGTGCTCTTCGTTGAGATCTGGTAGTTTTTCGAACTTGATCCTCTCCCAGCCACAGATTATACCCTGGCTTCCGTTGACAAGTCCTCGTTTAACGTCAAGGTTGACCTGCAGCATGACAAGCATCGTGTGCTTTAGGCTGACCAATAGGTCAAGTTGATGTTCTTTGAAGGCTGACAATGTATTATCGTGTTCCCGTCTGTTGTGGTACTGGCGCTCGGCCGGGTTCCGCTCATTCCACGTGAAACCGTCGAACACTCGATAATGAATAGGGTCCTTTTGAATCTCGTCGAACTTGGCCTTGTTGATTCGGTTCACTTGTCGTGTTGTGCAGAAGAGGCGTGAGGCATCTTCGACTGAGGATTCATGGTCCATGAGTGTACCCATGTCGCGCTTTGACAATGGCATACCGAGTCGGCATTTCTGTAGCATGTTGATGAAGGACTGGTCATTTTGGCGGTGAATCTCCTGCAAGTTGATGTGGACAAAGTTGGCTTCCTGCCAAGCACGGCTCCTAAAAGCCCATTTGTCTTCGTCATAATAAGGACCATGACCAGAAGGGCAAACAAGCCCGTCGCCGTCAAGGTCTCGATACTGGGAGTTGTCGTTGAATCTGAAACCGCACTCATAGCAGTGCTGGAAAGGCTTAACTGGAGGCAGCTGGCAAAAGTCGTCCGTGACGATGAGTTGAACTCCTTCAAAGGCAGGGCGGACCTCGTCTTTTACGAAATGGCTACATTTGACGTCCTTAAGGCATCCGTTCATGCTCTGCAAAAATATATTCTCCACCATGCTGATTTCATCTATGATGAGCACATCTGTCCTTCTGTAGCGTTTCTTGACATGTTTTCGCCAGCCTTGTTGCTTGAGCGCGTGAATGCCCCCGTCGAATGAATTTGGGGTCCATCCCATGTAAGAGTAGGTTGACATGCCTTCGATCTGAAGCGCTGCTCGGCCAGTTGGCGCAGTGATGTAGACACTACGGTCGGCGTCGCGGAGTTTCTTGATGGCGGCTTTTAGGACAGTTGATTTGTCGCAGCCTGCCGAGCCGGTGAAGAAGACGTTGCGGCCAGTCATGATAACATCAAGGAGGTCCTGCTGCTCCTTGCACAAACTTGGCTCGGTGTTGATAGCAGGGGGTGCTTGGTCGAGTTCTTGGTTTGCTGGAATGTCATGGGGAGCTGGGTGGTTGACGTCGTCAACATCCTCGTCGTCTGATGAGATGCTAATGAAAGACGACGCGCGTTGAAATGGTTTGCGAGATGAAGGAGGAGACTGCAACTGTTGGCTCATCTCCCGCTTCCTCTTGAGGGAGGGGGGTGAATGAGCCAAGTTGGCTTCTGCAATGACTGGAGTCATTGTGAATGAGGATCGAGAGGTGGTGGTTCTGAAGCGACTAGAGATCCTGTCAGAACATGTACTGTGCCGTAGGTAATTCAGGGTACGACTTACTAAATGGTGGACCGATTCAAGTGGGTACAATATATTTACTACATAGTAGTCGCGTAAAGTGGGAGTGAGGGGAGAGGGAGCGTGCTCGTCCTAAGGAACGCGTTGAGTTTAAGATTTGGGCTAAAACGAGGTGAATCAGAGCATGCGACTCCATTTTGATTAAAGGAGGCGCCCGCAATCTCATGAGTTTTTGCTTTTTATGTGAAACGTCCTCAAGCCGCCAAGAGATATGTCAGTCAATGGCTTATTCAGACGTATCAAAATATGGTGGCGTGTTGAACGCCAGCGCCTTGCTTTGAGTGGTTCTTTCCATTAGCAAGGCTGGCTATCTACTTACAGCATCCAACCTGACATAACTACAAGTATCACGGAAACAACGTAGAGGGTAAACGACGAGATTGAATTGTATTGGCTAATGGTTGCCGTTTTTCTATTAAGACCCTGTCCTGATACTCTGCTCATCAGCTCTACAGATTGATCCTCAAAGTGAGCTGGTTGTCAAAAGTGACAGTGCCGTAAAACGGCTCCATTCCAGCGTTTCCGACATTGACGTAGGTGTTCTGGCTGAACACTCCCTCCTTGGACAGAGCAACGAGCCAGTCCTTGATATCTCCCTTGAAAGATCCTCCAGTGTAGTCTCCAAACTGGTTGGCCTTGTCAACCAGAAGAGAAGAGACGGTGATGCCAGTGTCCTTGTTGACGCCCTGGTACAGCTTCCATCCATCCTTTCCGTAGAGACCGTCGATAGTGGCCACAGGTCCCTCAGCCCAGCCAATGGGCAGCTGGCCTCCTTCGTATCGGAGCCAAAGCATGAGCTCCTGAGCCGCGCTCGACGTCTCGTCACCCTTGGTGTCAGAGGTCATGAAGTCGTACACGACGGCACCTAGAAAAACAAACAGTCAGCAACGTGAAATATCCCAACATCAAAGAGAATTAATATACCCTTGTAAGCAGTAGTGTTGGTCACAGTCCACTCATAAGTAGAAGGAATAGTGGCAATGTCACTGAGCGGCGTCTGAAGGTTCTGAGTAAGTCCAACAAACGAGTAGCCCTTGACCAAGTCGGCATTAGTTGCAGAGCTAATGTCCCAGATAGAGCTCCAGTGAATCTTTTGCGCGTTGCCCGACCCCGAGGCATCATAGTAGCCTGTGCAGCAAGACCCATCAATGGACTGATAGTTGTAGTTCATTGAAAAGATGATCCACGGAGTGCCAAAGAGAACTTCAGATTCGTTGGGAGCACCACAGTACTTCTTGGTTGGCTCAGCCCTGCGCTCGAGAGCAGTAGAGCCACGAGAACCTGTGCTCAATGCATTGACGGCGAGAGCAGGAATGCTCAGGAAAAGTGAGAAACGCATTTTGAAGATTGAAACGACCAGCGTGTACCGAGAAAAGCGAACGAGTGACTAGACCTGACTCCGCCGATGAGCGAATGTATGAAGAGAAACGAATGTGGTAGAGCTGAAGTGAGGCAAGAGTAAGGGAAACAGAAGCTTATTAAACCTCCGGACTTATAGTGTATACATGAAACCAGCAAATATCTCGATTATACCTTCGTATTAGAAAGGAGCACTATTGCGTACGTTTTTAATGAATCTAGATGAAAAGGATCGAATTGGTTGTTTCATTTCCCATAACCGAGCCACCTCATTTGCCATTATCAATATGAAACTGGGTCGAGATTTGCTATTGATGGAACGCAAAAGTCTCCGACTGTGCCGGTGCAGGGGCCAGATCGCCACTAAGAAGGTTGATCATTCGATATCTCTGGCCCTCTTACGAGCAATCAGAGCTAAAATTTGTTTCGATCAGATTGATAATCCCTAGTAATTCGTGTTTTGTGGTTATTACACTTGTATGGGGTAACATGAGATTCAATGTTGTATCTGTTTCTCAAGTGGGTCATGTTCATAACTCGAGGATATACATTCAGAGAGGAATAGAAACATTTGCCTTGGTTGTTATATCAATAATAATAATAATAATAGCAATAGAGTGTCATTTTAGCTAGAGCCCTATCTTCCGAACTTCATTTACTCACACCTCCATAGAATTGATCGTAAGTCACTTTGAAACTGTCTAGATACGTCGTATAATATCCACGTGATTATCTTTGCACGTCTTTGATTCGTCTTACCTGCAGCAACCCCTCTGCTTCTTCTTCTATCGAAATGCCAGCATGAGCCACAGTCAAATCTCATTCCAACATCTTTGCAAAATGAAAGCTCTAGAATGGCTGCTTGATCTCTGCTCTGTTGTACAAGCCTCAGGTAGCGGCATCGTCATAGACACTGCGCCTTCACAAGACGCACTCCCTCCTAAACAAGACCCATGGTATACCGCTCCTAATGGCTTCGAGTCCAGGCGCCCTGGCGATGTTCTCCGTATTCGCTCTGTGCCACCACTCAAAGCCATTGTCGAGAACTCATCAGCTGTATATCATATCCTTTACCGCTCCACCGACTCGAAGGATGAGCCGTCGTGGGCCGTCACTACACTCTTCATTCCATCTTCAATTTACTACTCTCCATCAGGGAAGGCAGCCCTACTGTCGTATCAGTTCGCTTACAACACGGCGAACGTCGACTCTAGTCCATCATATGCTCTTTCTGGAGTAATGGCTAAAGACGAGCCAAACCTTGGTATCAAGTCGAGCACCTCTCTTCTTGCCGAGATGCTTTCATTTGGCTGGATTGTCAATACTCCTGATCATTTGGGACCTGATGCTGCGTTTGGCGCAAGTGTGCAGGGCGGTCATGCCACACTTGATGCTCTGCGCGCAGTTTACAACCTGATGGAATCGAGGGAAAGCCCCGGTATCAATACTGCTATTTGGGGGTATAGCGGTGGCTCGATCGCTACCTTCGCCGCAGCCGAGTTGCAGCCAAACTATGCCCCAGAGCTCAAGATTGATGGGACTGTCGTGGGCGGGCTTGTTGATGACATCTCTGCTGAATTCGACCATATCAACAGAAGCCCAATTGCTGGGTCTTTGGTAGCTATTTTGCTAGGGATTACCGCGCAGTACCCCGAAGCGAGGAGTTACCTTGAGAGCCGCCTAATTGAGGACACCAAATATGAGTTCATGTCAGTACTTGACACAGAAGTCACCGAAGCTGTGAGGCTTTTCTCGGGAAGAGATATCTACCCTTTCTTCAAGGGCGGTGCTGCAGACTTGAAGACACCGCAACTACAAGAGTTGTACAACAAGCAGGCAAAATTGGGCTACAAAGGGGTTCCCACTATGCCCATGTTTGTGTACAAAGCTATTCAGGATCAATTCTGTTCTATAAATCTCACAGATGCGACCGTTGATAGACTTTGTAGTAAGGGAGCTGAAATTACGTATGAAAGAAACAAGGTGGGCAGCCACGTGTCTGAGATCGAAAATGGAAAGCCTAGGGCATATCAATGGCTTCGAATGATCTTTGATGAGTCGTATGAGTCGACCTTGAAGTGCAATGTGTCAGAAGTAACGGTGGATGTTACGCAAATCGATTGAGTCCTGTTGTATTCTACTCTATTTGTCAGCGTCATCTTCATAGCCTTGTACAAAAGCTATCCTCCCTTCTTGGTAAGAACAAATTCATCAGGGTTCCAAGACGACCGCTCGATATTCATTGCAAGCATATCCTTGAGAGTTATCAAGGCTAAACAAACCAGAGCTCTATACGAAACACGACCCCCACGCAAACTCGACAGCAATGTTCAGCATTATAGCAATCTTATCAGTACCAGTTTCCCAGTCCTGCAATCTTTGGGCATACAATGGATTCGTCGAATTCGCTTTGGCTTCAACAAGCTCGCCCAACGTCACAAAAGAGTTGCTCGTCGCCGAAAAACTCTTTTCTGTCTGCCATTCTTCTCTGCTTCGTGCTTCCCAAAGCATCTTATTAGATGGCAGAGGAAGATCATTCATTGCGTGGCATCCGCCGCAAGACTTTCCATCTTGCAGAACAATTACACAGCTTACAATTGACCAGAGGCATGCCATTCTTCTGCGTGACTCGGCAAATACCCAGTCATCCCACGATAGACTGGCTTCTTCTACTTCTGACTTGGAGTAACTGCCGACAAGGTCAAGGAAGCGAGAACCGAGCAGCTATAAAGAGTTAGCTTGGTCAATGATGGTGCTCCCAGGGATGAACCTTGCCTCAACTGTTTCAAATAACTTTGCTGTGCGCTCCTTAGCTTCTGCGCTAGACTCAGTCATGGCCATTATCATGTACATGATAATGACTTGGAGAGACATATGAATTTCTCGTGCTGAAAATCCTAAAATCTGAATACCATCAGCCTAGTTCTTCTATAAAAAGTGTTGCGCCTACATTGCTCCGCAAACGTTCCTCTTCAGCACTGATTGTCTTCCATAAAAATGATTCAGTCTCTGGTGTCCGGGCCGCAAACAGTTGTGCAATGCTCATGCAATTGCCCAATATTTCTGGGAGCCGCGGTAGATGCCAATAAGGGTGGATGAAAGGTGGAAAAGTCTGCCGGCGAAGCATCATCTGTGGAAATGCGTAGAGTGTCTGGACTATGATTCGTGAGGCGTGATGAAGATTAGAGAGTTGATGGGATATTCGGGTTAAATCTCCTTTGGCACTGAGTGATTGAGGTCTCATATGGCTTTGAGAATAGTGGGTAGTGTTGGGAAAGTATACGAGTCCTCCGGGACTTTGTGTAGGGATAGAAACAGTTGATAGTGTGTTTAGAGTAGAGGAGTGGTCTATTACGGGTGTATCTGGTCCAAGCGAGAACTCTGCGGGCTCAGAGGTAGCGAAAGTGTTAAAGGCTTGAGGCTCAAAGCTTTCAGCCCAAAATATGTTTGCAGAATCATATCCAGCTGAGGGTGTGGTTCCTCTGCGGCTTGGTTGGTCATATTTGCACGCTATATTTTTCTTCTCGCAACGGGCACACGGTTGACCAAAAGAACACTTGGCCTTAGCGACCTTGCAGCTGGTACATGACTTGTGACGGCCTTTGCGTTGATTTTGAGCGCGCCGACAGTAGCTGATGTGACGCTTGTAAGGGTGTTCTAGAAACAATCAGACACTGAGCACTTTCTGCGTCGTTGAAAAATTATACCTTGTGTAAAGAATTTGTTGCAGAGCGGACAGGTTTGAAAGAAAAGCGACTGAGAAGATGCTTCCATGGCGAGTTGGCCAAGTCTTACGAAACGTAATCTTTGTGAAGCACGCGGCGCGATAGAGATATTACATAGCCATTCTTAAGGCATGGTGTGATTTAGTAAGCCGGAACAAAGGCTCGGAGTTAAGACTTAAGTCCTCTGCGTGCATCGAGAGCAAAAGCGTGGCACACACATAATTGTTCAATTCTTTTCATAGAAATTCCTTCATGGAGTTGCTATCAACACCAAACCAGCCCCTACGATATAGCCCACGCCACTCCAGTTTACCGGGGAAGCGGCCCATTGCGATCGCTGATAGTCTTGGTTGGTCCATCCTTGCCTACAGTCGCCATCTCGATGATTCTTTCAGCACCGACTTCAGGAGTGGTTCCCCATTCGTGGTAGTTGGTCAAAGCCGTCTTGACCAGCCCAGGACAGACCGAGTTTACTTTTCCTCCAATATCATCCAGGTCCCGCCCAAAGTTGAGCATGAGCATGTTGATCGCAGCCTTACTGGCGTTGTAAACTTTGTAGTCGATATTGTAGTAAATGGTGTTTTCGTCGGTTGCTTTTTCGAGACTACCCATGACACTCGTAACAAAGACAATTCGCGGTGGTTCAGCCTTGGCTTTGCGCAGCAGTGGCACAAGGCCCTCTGTCAAAGAACCAGTTCCGATGACATTGGTGGTAAAAGTCTTGTGAAAGAGGTCCCAAGTAGTAAGGTCCTTCTTGAGATCAAGCAAGACACCCGCATTGTTGACTAGGATATCGAGATACCCAAAGGTTTGCTTGATATACTCGACAGCCTTGTCGACTGACGAAGCAGAAGTCAAGTCCAGCTCTACAACTGACGCCTCGCAATCAGCCTTGCGAAGGTCAGATGCAATAATATTGCCAGCTTTGGTGTTACGCACGCCCAAAAGGACATGGCAATTGTGTTTCAGAGCCAGGGCTTTAGCAACTTCGAGGCCAATGCCCTGAGTTGAACCGGTAACAAGGGCCAGAGGGCGAGACATTTTTGACATTAAAGAATAGATGAAAATTAGATGATCGAGTGGATGAGCTATTCTCCGAGAGAATCTCATTCATAGCTGGAGTATTGCTGTTCTTTTATAATCAGTTCGTATAACAGCATAACATAGCAGTATCACACTACCACTAACACGCAAGCTATCGGCCAAATTTGATTATTGCTATATGAAATGGCTTGATATATCAGGCCTATCTCACATATCATTGGGCATGTATTTTGCTTTTAGGCCATTTCCGCCGTGGACAGCCACGTTGGCCGGTTATTTGTGGGCGAGCGGCCAATTTGGCCGATGCGCAAGCAAACTACCAATGAGTGAGCGTTTATATGCCACTGGTCGACTGAGAATATTACTCCCTGATTATCAATCTAGTTGTAGAGATATCCTATCAAGTGGGGACAACTGTTCAGGTTGAATTTTAATGAGGTTGAAGAGTTTGGTTGACAGTAAAAGCAGAATCGAAAGTGACGCCTGTCTTTATTTGCTATTGTATCACGGCTTCTGGCTTCCTCTTCTTCAGCGACCTTGCGGTCATAACATGAACACTTCTTATTAATTCTAGTCTTTAGGCTCGCAAGTGCGTCATGAATTCTAGTATCTTAACCTAGAGTGATACGGCCAAGTATTCGCAGAAATTCGCCCACCATCATGGACAAACGACGCATTAAGAAAGAAAACACAAAATAAATAACACATAAGAACTCTAACCCTAGACCCCGGAGTAATTAAAAAGAGCCTATACACGATCTTGAACGTGAGATGATGCCATTCGGTCCGGACAATTTATAAACTCGCAAATTTTAACCAAGGAAATCAAACAAACAACTTAAAGGATTAACGGCGGGGAAAAGAATTATAGCATGATTATGAGTTGAAGCATCAAACTGGCTTGATGTTAGCAGCTCTTAAGCAGAATTGTTGAAGCTCGAGATTGAAATCTATGAAAAGGTTTCTAAATCTATATATCTCCCAACTTCATCACGACGGCTCAAAGAAGGGCTATTACCATAGCCTCTATCTTGGCATCATTCCTGAAAGTAAAGTCAATCTGGTGACATGCTACTCTGAAGTCGATTATGTCAAATGGTGCACCCTACCAATACTCGCCATACCACCTTCCTCCACCGAAGATAGGTCGGACGGAGAGATTGATAGTATGAAAAAGGAAACTCAAAGATCTAAGGCTCGTGACTCTGTCAGTAAATCTCGCAATACGATGCGATATGCAGGAACTTTGACAAGTTCGCAACCCCTTCTTGGCTCACAGCCGAATGGTATCTTGCGCTGATAACAGTCTCTTTTGCTGCGAGACATGGCGGCAAGATCAACGATTGGACCATCTGCTCGGCGTTAAGGGTAGCATCAACGGCCGGAATGACCTAACCTGGAAGGTCCCCAGATCGACCAGGGTGTCTTGGTAGATCACACGGACTATGGGTGAAGCAAAAGGACCTTGGGCGGCAATATGCCAAGAGACGCAGGGGCCGAAGCGTGCACTTGCAGAGTGCAGGAAGGGTCTCGGTCTTTATCTTTTCTATCGTACGGTGAGGCAGTATTGGTGGTGGTCTGGGAGAAGTAGAAAGGAATTTTCCAGCTTCCCTCTTCAAGGCCAGCTACAAGTATGACTTGTAACCAAAAAATTGAATGATATAGTTGCAAGTGTTAAAATCCCGATCTGACTATGCCAATCAAAGCCATGCGATTAAGAGAAACATGTCAAGGCGTAGGAGATCCTACGAATAACCTTAACTATTAAGATTTATCTAGTTGATTATTGCCGACGCTGTATCTCAACATTCGGCCCAATCACACCCAATTGGGTTGAAGCTCCGCGTGCTTACCCTAGCTAGTCACATTCAATGTGGTTCGTCCCGAGCCGGTGTATTCACGGCTTTTGTTTCTCCGGTAGACCTTCCTATCTCGCTATGGCCGAGATAGTGCACTATGGCGTGCTAATCCATGCTTTGTTAAGAATAATATCCTCAGCTAGAGTCAAGACATGGCTCTAATTAACTGATATCTTGGCATCGACTGACTTAGCCGCGCTTTACCAGGTTCATGACTGCCGTTAGATAGTTACCCCAGACAAAAGGCCCTCCCTTCCAATTAGGGAGTTCCAGTTCAACAATTAGTGCTCAAGTCATGAGTTCCCTGTGGCCAAGATATACAAAAGTCCCAGTTGAATGGGGAAGTTGACTATACCTCAGCTAGACTGCAGTTGACCTCATTTTTGTGGGAATATATAATACTCAGTGTCCCGCGACTTCAAGTCCAGGAACACCTCAGATAACCTTCATCTCAAGTCATCCCCTCACAGGATTCACTAGGTCTTCATCATGCGTTTCTCTGATACTCTTATGCTCATAGGGCTCACTAGCCTGGTCCCCCAGGCTGGTGCCCACCCTGGCAAAAGACAGCCAAACCCATCTCCCTTGAGCAAGCGCGACATTGACATTGAGGCTTTCCGAATGCCTCAACTGACCAAATACGTGCCCCAGGATGAAGTCCCCGAGGACGTCAGTGCCAAGGTTGGCAAGCGAGCTGACTACACCGAGACCGCCAGTGATCTAGTCAAGGCAACTTTCCCCAAGGCGACTTTTCGCTTGGTCTCGGATCACTATGTCGGCACCAACGGTGTTGCCCATGTGAACTTCAAGCAGACCATCAACGGTATTGATGTCGACAACGCCGACTTCAACGTCAACGTGAGTGCATCAACACTGACAAGCATGAATTTGCACTGACCTTGAGCAATAGATTGGTGCAAATGGCGAAGTCTTCTCTTACGGAAACAGCTTCTATACCGGCAAGCTTCCCGGTCCCCTGGCGAAGCGAGATGCTTCCGACCCAGTTGTCGCTCTCAAGGACACCGTCGATGTCCTCTCTCTCCCAGTTGATGCTGACTCGGCCAAGGCCGAGCGCAAGAACAAGGAGCATTATTCATTCACTGGCACTACTGGCACTGTTAGCAAGCCAGAGGCTAAGCTTGTGTACCTTGTTGATGGAGACAAGAACCTCAAGCTCACTTGGCGAGTTGAGACTGATGTTCTTGACAACTGGCTCCTGACCTACGTCAACGCTGAGAAGACGGATGAGATCGTTGGTGTCGTTGACTACGTGAGCGAGGCAACCTACGAGGTCTAGTACGTATTGTTCATTCAAGCCAAGCAGATCAGCCAAAGTTGACCATTATGTCTTAACTACAGCCCCTGGGGTACAAACGATCCATCACGAGGTTCTCGCACTGTCGTCACAGATCCCTGGGACATTGAAACCTCTGAGTTCACCTGGGTCTCTGACGGTACAAATGACTACCAGACTACCCGCGGAAACAACGCCATTGCTCAAGTCAACCCGTCTGGAGGAAGTGCCTACTTGAACAACTACCGCCCCACTAGCCGTTCCCTCGAGTTTGAGTACGACTACTCGCCCAACATGAGCAACCCAACCTCCTACCGAGATGCGTCCATCACTCAGCTGTTCTACACGTCCAACAAGTACCACGATCTCCTGCACCTCCTTGGCTTCAACGAGCAGGCTGGTAACTTTGAGGCCAATAACAACGGCCAAGGTGGTCGTGGCAACGATGCAGTCATCCTGAACGCTCAGGACGGCAGTGGTACTAACAACGCCAACTTTGCCACTCCTGCTGATGGACAGCCCGGCCGTATGCGCATGTACATGTGGACAACAAGCACACCCCAGCGCGACTGCAGCTTCGATGCTGGTGTTGTTATTCACGAGTACACTCACGGCTGTAAGTGACTTTATACTCTGAGACTAATTCTACTCATACTTACATATCATAGTGTCCAACCGTCTTACTGGTGGCCCTGCGAACTCTGGTTGTCTCTCTGGAGGCGAGTCAGGTGGCATGGGCGAAGGCTGGAGTGATTTCATGGCCGTCGCAATCCACCTTCAGCCGCGAGACACTCGATCCAACAACAAGGTCATGGGAGACTGGGTGTACAACAACCCTGCCGGTATCCGAGCCTACCCATACAGCACAAGCCTCACTACAAACCCCTACACGTACAGGAGCGTCAACAGTCTTTCTGCGGTCCATGCTATTGGAACGGTCTGGGCTACCATCTTGTATGAGGTTCTCTGGAACCTCATCGACAAGCACGGCAAGAATGATGCCGATGTTCCCGATTTCTCCAACGGCGTTCCCACCGACGGAAAGTTCCTCGCCATGAAGCTTGTTATTGACGGCATGGCTCTGTGAGTAAATTCCACCACTTGACTCATATCTAGCTAACCTTGCAACTTTAGTCAACCCTGCAACCCCAACTTTGTCCAGGCCCGAGATGCTATCATCGATGCTGATGTGGCCCTCACTGGTGGTGACAACGCATGCGAGCTGTGGAGGGGCTTTGCCAAGAGAGGTCTGGGCAGTGGTGCCAGATTCGCCACCGGCAACAGCAGGACAGAGAGCTTCACTGTGCCTTCTGGCGTGTGCTGAGGCGTTGTTAGTTTGTGATGAGGGCGAAGGTTGGTGTGATTTGAATATTTCTGTCACAGGTGGAGTTCCAGTTGATTGAATGTATCTATCTTATGAGTATATATTGGATGATTATTAATGATATGAGATATTTGGAACTTTTCGAGTTGCCCACCCAGAGCAAATGCGCTGCAAGATTCCTACTCCGTCTATCGCTGCCCTAGTGAAACATGTGAATCCGAACGATTTGGGCTCAGTTATCATCCACTATAATTTTGAACCATACCATAAGACGACTTTAGTAATCGTATTTTAAATATGAGGATCAGTTGATTCCTTGAACGGTGGCTCCCTGGAGCAAGCTTTCAGAGCGCTACCATACCCCACCCCCCCCTCAAT